>JAQBSW010006491.1:0-48111 GCA_029291075.1 Eudiplozoon nipponicum | reverse complement strand
ATGTTCTCCAGACGTAGTATTCAAAGTAATTACTAAATGCAAAAACAAAAGGGAGCTAGCCACATACGAAGCCTTATGGATAAACAAATTGCAGCCGGATTTATGTAAGAAGAAGAAGCACGTACAAGCATTGAGCTTGAAATGGATGTGACGCACGCAATTTGATTGGTTTCTATTTTCCACACTCTCTCTATGTTCAAATTTTTCTATCTCGTTTTGCTTTCCAATTTATATATAAAGATATGTTCATGAGTAGATATTTGAGAAGACCATGAGAAAGAAAATTTTCTTATATCTGATAAAATTTCTTTTTGTTTTTGCACACAGGAAGGGTACAATGAATATATATATACTGGGATTTGTGTTTATATCAAAATCATAATTTTGAAAAATATATTAGAATAAAATAACTCTATTATTTCTGGAGGGTAGACGAGGCATATTAAATTCTGCACAACTCCATTGAATTTTGCATACATTTCAATATTGGTATATGCAAGAAAATGGTTTTGATGGTTATGCATTGTTTTACGTACTTGAAAAGTAAATTCAATCGCAACCTGACTGCCTAGCACACATATCCAATTTACATTACCAAAGATGCACCTGTCTAACTTTAAAGCAAATAATCACCCTTCTGCATAAAAAACACAATGTTTTTTATTTTAACAAATTTATGAATACTCTTTTAAAATTCTGACTGATTAATAATGACGAGAATTTGAATATGATAAGGAAGACTAATGCGAATATAGATAAATTAAAATAAATTATTTATTTCTTACATCTTCCATTTCTTTGAAAAGTGATGTGCCGTTGTCCAACAGTTGACACCAATAGCGACAAACAAGCTCCACTGTTCTGTGAGAAAAATAGCAAAATTCTCCGTTATGAATAGCAGCTTGCAGGAATAGTCCAAAGATGTCATTAGAAATAGCTTTCAACTGATAAACTACCAATTCACGCATGTTTCTTCTAGTTTAAATAACATGTTCACTACTAAGGAATTTATAAAAACAAAATATAATAAAATTTTTTTTTTTTTTTTTTTAAATAATGGAATTATTACTTTTAATCAAGGTTGCGAACTTGATATAAACACCTGACCCATTGTGTACATACATTTGTTAGTATAAACGAGCTATTGTATAGTGTGGAAAAGGCAATTCATCCAGTAGACCGGTTTCGTCCTTATTGGGAACTTATCACGTACTGCCCAGAATTTTTGGCGGTCAGGGCTCGAACCTGGCACCTCTGCTTCGAAATCTGGCTCTCTAACCACTGAGCCACCCTGCTGCTCAGTTTGAGCCCTGACCGCGGCAAATTCTGGACAGTACGTGATGAGTTACCAATAAGGACGAAACTGGTCTACTGGATGAATTTCCTTCTCCATACTATACAATACTTTGTTTATACTGACAAATAAATGTACATAATCGATCAGGTGTTTATATCAATTTTGCATCCTTGATCAAAAGTTATTGTTATCATTACTCGCGCAACCAATGTTCGTTTAATTATATACACCTTCACCAATTCCTTTGTCAAAAGAATAAGTAAAATTAAATATAATTTAATCAGAATATCAGCAATATTGAATTAAAATTTTGATCGGAGGAGATTTAAAAATTTTCTTAGTAAGAATGACAATTATAAAAAGCTCTGATTCTTGGTAAATAACATTTCAACTCAGCTGAGGAAGAGCAGACTCTAGCGACTAGAAAACGCAGCTGTTTGTGAATGAGATTATACTTTCCGTTCATGCTGCCTTTGGTTTATCCTTCTGGTCACAACTGAACTAATTTGTTACTAGGTTCGCAAAACCTAATACATACTTGAATATATATTAGTTCTTCGCAACAAACAGTATTTAACTGTAATATATTGAATTGAATGATGTCATGCTTACCGCGAAATGTGATAACTGATATCGAAGAAGGCCAGAGTGTATGGTTTAACTGGAGTAACAGGTGTACGGAAATTGTTGTAATTCTCAATTTAGGTGAACTTTAGCATAAATTTATATCCATCAGGTTGGTATCATGTACCGACTCGGAAACCATAGTGTTAGTATCCGGTACTCATCGATTTATAAAAGGTATCAGTTACTAACACAATAGCCATAGTGTTAGTATCCTTTACAGACTCGGTATATATATTATATAGTGTGAGGTAGCATTGAAGTCGTATTGTCGTTGACTTCAGATTATGTTAGCTTCACTATTACAAGTTTACACATTCGTCTAGGGGATTGTACCGTCCTATTATTCCACATTCTTCTACCAAATATATAGTGGTTAAAGGGCGTAATACCGGCTCCTACTGATGAGTCGCCAGTAAGCGCGAAACGGATGTGCATGAGATTATACTTTCCGTTCATGCTGCCTTTGGTTTATCCTTCTGGTCACAACTGAACAAACTTGTTACTAGGTTCGCAAAACCTAATACATACTTACATATATATTAGCTCTTCGCAACAAACAGTATTTAACTGTAATATATTGAATTGAATGATGTCATGCTTCCCGCGGAATGTGATAACTGATATCGATGAAGGCCAGAGTGTATGGTTTAACTAGAGTAACAGGTGTTCGGAAATTGTTGTAATTCTCAATTTGGATGAACTTGAGCATAAAATTTATATCCATCAGGTTGGTATCATGTACCGACTCAGAAACCATAGTGTTAGTATCCGGTACTCATCGATTTCAAAAAAAAGGTATCAGTTACTAACACAATAGTCATAGTGTTAGTATCCTTTACAAACTCGGTATATATATTATATAGTGTGAGTTAGCATTGAAGTCGTATTGTCGTTGACTTTAGATTATGTTAGCTTCACTATTACTGGTTTATACATTCGTCTAGGAGATTATACCGTCCTATTATTCCACATTCTTCTACCAAATATATAGTGGTTAAAGGGCGTAATACCGGCTCCTACTGATGAGTCGCCAGTAAGCACGAAACGAATGTGCATGAGATTATACTTTCCGTTCATGCTGCCTTTGGTTTTTCCTTCTGGTCACAACTGAACTAATTTGTTACTAGGTTCGCAAAACCTAATACATACTTGCAAAATATAATAAAATTATTTTTTTTTTTTAAATAATGGAATTATTACTTTTTATCAAGGTTACGAACTTGATATAAACATCTGACCCATTATGTACATACATTTGTTAGCATAAACTAGATATTGTATAGTGTGGAAAATGCAATTCATCCAGTAGACCGGTTTCGTCCTTATTGGGAACTCATCACGTACTGCCCAGAATTTTCGGCGGTCAGGGCTCGAACCTGGCACCTCTGCTTCGAAATCTGGCTCTCTAACCACTGAGCCACCCTGCTGCTCAGTTTGAGCCCTGACCGCGGCAAATTCTGGACAGTACGTGATGAGTTACCAATAAGGACGAAACTGGTCTACTGGATGAATTTCCTTTTCCACACTATACAATACTTAGTTTATACTGACAAATATATGTACATAATGGATCAGGTGTTTATATCAATTTTGCATCCTTGATCAAAAGTTATTGTTATCATCACCCGCGCAACCAATGTTCGTTTAATTATATACACCTTCACCAATTCCTTTGTCTAAAGAATAAGTAAAATTAAATATAATTTAATCAGAATATCAGCAAAATTGAATTAAAATTTTGATCGGAGGAGATTTAAAAATTTTCTTAGTAAGAATGTCAATTATAAAAAGTTCTGATTCTTGGTAAATGATATTTCAACTCAGCTGAGGAAGAGCAGACTCTAGCGACTAGAAAACGCATCTGTTTTTTTCTGTTTTATTTAGTTTACAATTCAAATTTACTCATATGTTTGGCACCTTATTTAAACTTCAACCGTTATTATCAATCGTCTGGGATGAAATAAAAATTTCCATTCAACAAATAACAAATTTTCTTGGATGTCTAATAAATATTCTTGAGATGAGTAAAGCACAAACAACGCTTTTCTATGCAATTAACCAATCATCAATTCCGCTTATGCTGTTAACAGTTATTATAAATCAAGGTTGCGAGGTTAATATATTCACTATTCCCATTATATATACATATATATACATATGTGCATATACATAAATAAATAACATTATACACTAAGAATGGCAAGATTGCAAAAATAGATTAATTAAAATTACCTGATTTTCGTTTTGACTGACACAGGCTGAATTCCATTTCTTTTATTTCCTCGAAATATTTCAAAGGCATTTGGCGGCCATCTTCTTCAGTACACTAATCATCAGAAGTTTTACAACACAAACTAGGTTTGTTTTATAAAACTTGTGATCATAAGTGAAATGAAGATGATGACCGCCAAAGGCCATCAAAATATTTTGAAGATACAAGACAACTAGAATTTTAGCCTGTGTTAGTCAAAGCGTAGATCAAGTAAGTAAAAACTGAGCGTTGTATGACGTAGCAGATGCAACTTATCTTGTGGATCTGTTTCTTCCCTATTGAGATCTCGCGCAGTATTGTACAGAATTTTGCCACGGACATGGTTCGACACGGAGCATATTCTTTCAGAGCACGGAATTCTATCCACTGCGCTACCCTGCCTTATCTACCTTATATAATGGTTAATATATACTAAAAATATAAAAGTACTGGTATTTATATGAAGCTTGCTATCTTGATTTAACTTTATTTACCGAGCCGGCTAGTATAGAAAAATCACTTTTAATTACACGTATTGTGGTGTTTTTCCAGATTTTGTGGAAACTATAATGTAAATCAGGGTTGTGATTTTGATATAAACACCTGTACCATTGATTATATACGTTTATTGTAGAAACTAAGTATTTCATAATGCAGAAAAAGCCATTCATCCAGTAGATTTAAAATATTGTTATCATCGCTCGCGTAACCATTGTTCGTGTAGTTTCGTGGAAATTATCAGCAGAGCTGACTAAAAATGATAAAACCGCAGTGTATATGAAGTGATAATTTGAATTGTCGCTAATATCCCTGGTAATCTCACATACATTTTACATGTGCTTATTTCAAGCACGAAAACTTGATTTAAAGAATTGGTACCACCATCCGCGCAATCAATTATTGTATAATTTTATTGTCTATATATATATATACACATATAGGGAAAGCAAAATTAGATATGGGGCTCTCACCTCTAGTAGTCTCGCATACATTGAACTTGACTGGCAATATCGGCTGCACAATTTCCATACAACCATGAACATTAATTGATTGTAGCATTCGCCACAAATAAATGTATAGGCAATACAATTAAACAGTAATTGTGACCACCACCTGCGCAATCAATTATTGTTTAATTTTATTGCCTACATATTTATTTTTAGCGAAAGTTGAAATCAGTTAATGTTCGTGACTGCATAGAAATTGTGCAACCGACATTTCCAGTCAAGTTCAATGTATACAAGACTACTAGAAGTGAGAGCCGCATATCTAATTTCGTTTTTCATATATATGCAATGCGGTTTGATCCTTGCTAGTCAGTTTGCCGTCGTACTCTGATGATGATCATGGAAGGTCGAAACGCGTCAGTGCTGTACGCCTGGCGGTAGTTTTGTTACGTTGTTCCATGACCAATTAAATACAATGGGATTGGTGTTTGCTTCAAGCTCGCAATCCTGATTTAAAGAATTACCACCACCCGCGCAAGCAATTATTGTTTAATTGTTTTATATATATATATATATATATATATATATATATATATATATATATATATTTGTGTGGAGAAAGCTCCAAATAGCTAATGTTCGTGACTGCATAGAAATTGTGCAGCTGACATTTCCAGTTATGTACAATGAGGTGAGAGCCGCATATCTAATTTTTCTTTCCATATATATGCAATTTGATTTAATCCTCGCTAGTTAGTTTGCCGTTGTACTCTAAAGATGATCAGGGAAGGTCGAAACGCGTCAGTGAGTTGTGATTGGCGGTAGTTATGTTATGTTGTTCGATGAATGGTTAAATACAATGGGATTAGTGTTTACTTCAAGCACGCAAACTTTATTTAAGTAATTTTACTTGAGTGTCAGCTTCAAAAGTATCTAATTTTTGTTTTCTTTGTTTCTCAATAGTTCTTTAGTCTCGTAGAATACATTATGAGATTTGGCGCTTAAAGGCCGTTAAGAAGAAGATGAAGAAAGTCAAAGAGAATCTTGTCCTTTATCAATCGTCTTAAAATAAATTTCATAAATGCCATTCAACATCTCTTATTGCCAATCCATCATTTTAAAATAATTCTTCATCCAAGAAAACGAGATGTGCATGTTCGTTAGTAAATTACGAAAAACCACAGTCTTACCTGTTTAAGTGTATCGGAAGATATACTTTTAATTCGTTATTGATCAAATTGTCAGAATGAAAATTGTGTCTCACATTCAATTTTGTCTAAAAGTTGTAATAAATGAATTATGTTTATATTTTCAAATAACGAAGTGATACTACAAATTCGGCTATTCTGCCTTGTTATATTAATACATTCTTGGTTGCTATAAACTAGTATATGAACAATTATGTATTAGTTAATGATAAGCTAGTAATAAATTTCTTCAAATGGGACCGAAAGGATATGAAAATGTCTGCCTGAACCAATGGTATAATCTCATGTACATAAGCCGAAGTTCACCGATAAGCACGAGTGGCATATTTACATGAGATTATACCATTGGAACAGGATAATTTTGAATTTTTGAGTTTGATTAAATGTTCAAAATGGATTAATTGCAGATTCTGCATTAGAAAAATGAATAAGTTGACTGAAGTTTGTAAAGCATCTATTTCAATGAAACTTTCAAACAATAGCATGTCAGTTAAATACTGTTTGTTGCGGCGAACTTATAGTATGCCAGTTTAAACCCTTTCCATTGCCTTAAGAAACTTTCGGCCAATTTTTATACATTACAGCATTATAAATTATAGGTAACAAGTTAAACTTAAATATGAATAACAAACTTGAGTACTTTTATCATTCTTGTATGAATAACGCAACAATAATGACATAACGTATTATGCGACAAATTCAAATATAGGAAAGCTTTTACCTTAAAATTTATCACTGGACACATCCAACTGCACAAAAATACCGAAATACCGTTACATCAGATGTAAACACATAAAAATCAAGAATCAGATAGATTGTCATTAAGTAAACTTAAAGGTCTAAATGAAAGTCTAGATGGACCAAATTTTTCTAAAAATAGTAAATTATGACATGAAATACATTTTTATTATTGAGGATAAACTGGTCCAACTTATTTAAAAAAGGAAAATACTCTCCAATAGATATTCAAAAGGACACATAAAAGGGCACATGAATATAACAATATCTTATCTTCAGATGGAACCACAAGAAAACCACGGCTCAACCTCATACTTAAACCAAGTATTTAAATAAATCGAAATATAAAGATGAAAGTCTAGATATATCATTCAAAAAGCTGCTCTATATGAAAGGGAATTTTTACCTGAAATATATTTTTAATATTGAGAAAAAACCGGTCCAAATTATTTTTTTAAATAGGAAAATTATGTCCCTTAAATTTAACGCATTGTATATCCAACGGCAGAAAAACGTCTAAATACACCATCTTAATATGTAATTTGATAAAAATCATGAATAACATTGATCCTTAAAGCAAGTTTTCAAATAAACAGAAAGTTCGAGATGAAAGTCTAGGATTACTTTTTGGCAAATAGTTCCAAAAATAGTTCATCATGGGATGAATAACATTTTTATTATTGAAATAAAACTTTTCCAAAATATTTCCAAAAACTTATCAATGGAAACATCTAAAGAATGATAATAAACGAAATTTCTTATCATCAGACGGAAACAGATAAAAATCACAAATAATCTTGATAATTAAACTGTGTTCAAATAATCATAAAGATCAAAATCAAAGTCCAGTTGTACTACTGGATAAACTGTTCGAAATTTGAGCGCGTCACGACTTGAAATTTATATTTACTATTGAGGATAAACTGGCCCAGATTATTTTAGAAAACAGGAGAATTCTAACCATTAATTTTATCACTGTACACGTCAAATGTGTGAAGAAACTAAAATTTCTAATCTTCAGATGGAATCAGATGAATATCACGAATCAACGTGATTCTGAAACCAAATCCTTAAATATTCAAAAAGGCCGAGTTGAGACGCAAGCTGTTTCAGTAGAGAAAAATCTCAAAAAGTAGAAACCAGTCCAACTTAATTATATAAACAGAAAAAATCTCTGCATTAAGTTTATCCCAGTATACATCAAACGACCAAAAAGTTTCGAAATAACTTAGCTTAAAATGGTGCCAGATAAAAAAAGCACGAATCCCATTGGTACTTAAAACAAGTCTTCAAATATACATAAAGGTTGAGATGATAGTTCAGATTTAACATTTGTTAATTCTTCTAAAAATAGCACTTTGTGGCATGAAATACATTTTTACTATTGAGGGTAATCGGGCTCAATTAATTCGAAAACAGGAGAATTCTATTCTTTAAATGTATCACCATACACAGCAAACGCCTGAAGAAGTAAAAAATTTCTAAACATCAGTCAGAATCAGGTATTATCAACTAATCACATTGATTCTTAAACAAACTATTTAAAATCATTAAAAGTCGAGATTAAACTATCGTTACACAGCTTGATATAATGTAATTAAATGGTGCATCGTGTTATGAAACATTTTTATATAATTGGGGATAAACTGGTCTAAATTACTTTCAAAAACAGCAAAATTCTCTTCCCTAAATTAACCAAAGGACACATCAACAGACAAAAGTATATAGAATTACCTTATTTTGAAATGGAGCCAGATAAAATTCGCGAATCAAATTGATCATTAAAGGAAGTTTTAAAATAATCTTAAAGTTCGTGATGAATGTCTTATTTAACTTTTTTTTAAATTGTTCTAAAAATAGTGCGTTATGACACGAAATTCATTTATATTATTGAGGAGAAACTGATCGAAATTACTTTCAAAAAGTGGATAATTATTTACAACAAATTTATATAAGGACACAAAAAAATGTAGAAGAATATCAAAATTTCTTATCTTCAGATGAAATCAGAAGAAATTGCGAATCAACTTGACCTTTAACCCAGATCTTCAAACATAAAAACGGTTGAGTTAAATCTCAAATTGTACCATTTGTTTGTGTTCTCAAATTACTGTGGTGTGATGTGAAATACATTTTGACTTTGGAGGATATACTGGTAAAATTTACATTCAAACTTCTGGAAATATTTTCTTATAAATTTATCACAGGACTCATCCAACGGCGGAAGATTATCGAAATTTCTTTTCTACGAATGAATTCAAATAAAAATCACCAATAACTCTTATACTTAAGCCAGGCATTTAACTAATTCTATAATTGAGACAAACGTCTAGTTTAATAATTTAGTAAATTCTTCTCAATATTATTGATTCGTGACATCGATTACATTTGTTTTATTGAGGTTAAACTGGTCCAACTTATTTTTTTAAATAGGAAAATTATCTTCTTTAAATTTATCAATGCACACATACAACGGTGGAGAAATATCAAAATTTCTTATCAGGTGGAACCAGATAAAAATCACAAATCGGCCTGATGCTTAAACGAATTCTTTAAATAATCATTATTTTCTAAATAATTGCCTATTTGTATTATTTGATAGAGTGTTCTTAAGAAAAAATGCGTCGTGACATGAAATGCATTTTTATAATTTAGCATAAACTGATTCAATTTATTTTCAATAGGTATGTAATAAAGTTTAATACGTTATCATTGTAATCAGTTAGTTTAAAAATCATTTTTGCTTTAAAAATTTCTTATTCCGCATAGAAATTCTTCGTTTTATTTTTTTTTTGTCATTTCTTGTCAAGTAGCTTTTTCAACATTTCGCTACTCCACGAGACAAAATATACAGCGTGTAATGCTGCCTTAAATTGATTTTCCTTAAGTAAAAATGAACAGGAGTGTGATATTCACGTCTACCTACATTATCTTCATAAGGACTTAGGTGAGTTTAACAGTTGAATTAGAGAAGTACGCCAATAAGTTTAATGTTCCCACTATCAAATGAAAAATTAGCATAAATTGAGGAGTATTGGATAGTTTAAAGCGGAACTTTTATAAAATATATTAGCATTATATAGCATGAATTTAAAAAGCCAACTTTATATCAGTTCTCTTCTCCTCGGAAGTAGTTAGATTTTATATATTAAATTAAGATACATAATTGGAAAATCAACTGCATTATAACATCAATGCAAGAAAAAGTAATAGAAAGCGCTTGCAAACAGTCATATTACGCCAATCTTCCCATTTTCATACCCAAATGTCTCATTTATTAAGGCTTAGTGGAAAAAGGCCGCTGGCAACGGGGGCAATGTACAGACCGTCATATTTTATTGATCCGGAAAACATGTAAATCTGTTTGGTTTGGAGTATGAATTTTTTTAAATTATATTTTTGGCTATCGAAGAAGTTTAACCAATAGCTAGTTGCGCGTAGTCTAAGATGCTCTCGAATATACTTGCATATCTATTGGTCAATCTTTCCTACGCTGAAATTTGAATGATTAATTGTTTCAAAGTTTACTTCCCATCTATGAAGATTCCAAAAAAATTTCAGATTAAAGAAGCATAATCTTTGATTTCCTCAAAGGATGATGTACATCTGTCAATGTTAATATTCCATATATTTCGGGTTTCAGTTTCCAAGGCCTTTTCAAAAGTCCGTCCTTCAAAATAATTTTAGACAAATAATAAAACAAGCACTGTACTTGTTTAATTTATTTCATTTAAACTTATTGTTAGATATCATTAATATACCATAATTAAATACTTTAATTTCGATTTAAATAAATGAATACATATACATATATAACTATATACAAAAATATACGCATAAATTAACATATGCATATATATGTACATATATATTTATATATAAGTATATGCCTATATCCAAACATAAATACTCGCAAATATACAATCACGCAAACATACACACACACATATATATATATACATATATACATATATATATATATATATATATATATATATATATATATATATATATATATATGAATAAACACAAACAAAATGACATACATTTAAATATACATCCATCCACCTATACACACATATATACATACCAACATGCATAAATACATACTAACATAATACATACATACATATATATACATACATACATACATACATACATACATGCATGCATACATACATACATAAATAAATACATACATAAATAAATACATACATACATACATACATGCATACATACATACATAAATACATACATACATACACACATACATACATACACACATACATACATACATACATACATACATACATACATACATACATACATACATACATACATACATACATACATACATACATACATACATACATACATACATACATACATACATACATACATACATACATACATACATACATACATACATACATACATACATACATACATACATACATACATACATACATACATACATACATACATACATACATACATACATACATACATACATACATACATACATACATACATACATACATACATACATACATACATACATACATACATACATACATACATACATACATACATACATACATACATACATACATACATACATACATACATACATACATACATACATACATACATACACTGATGGTTAATATCTAGTTTCGCAATTTGGAAAATATAATATTCATCATTATAAATAATGAAGAGAACTTAAATTTATTAATAAGCAAAATTAATTGGACCCTGAAAATTTGTTGAAAAAAGCCTCATGTTCTAATAAATTAATAGGAATAAAGAAAATTAGCGCAGTGAATTTGATGTAATTTGATAATTAAATGAGAATAATTCACTTATGGAATGACAAAAGAAAATCGAAGAGTGAAAGCAGTAAATAATCTGAGCAATATTAAATTTTAAAGAAAGAAAAGACGTCAAAATTCATTGCTATAAATGAAGATCTATTTCATTAGATCGAACGAAAATTAATGTCTCAGATAAACCTAGGCATAGACTCTTAAAAAAGCAAGCACGTTAGGTAAACGTAAGTCTATACCGATGATTCCAACAATTAACTGTGAGTTATAATTATCATTGGCTAGGCAAAATAATATTGTGAAACCATTAATAAACATTAATTGAATTGCGATATCATAATTCAATAGACGAGAAAATATATCTGAATTAAGATATTTGAAAAATTGAACGAAATAAATCAATAATAGAGGGAGGAAACTTAGCTAAAAGTGCCAGTGAACAAGAATGTCTAAAATGTTCGTGCTCACAAGAAATATGCAGAAAATAAAATTAAGTTCAGATAAATGCAGATAAACGATAAAAAGGAAAGCATAGAAGCTTTTGAAATTTTTTGAAATGTCGACGGGATAACAAGCATCATTTTAAAGACAAAATAATGATTATTTTTAAACATTTAGATGTATTAAGAAGAAGAAATTCCCCATTAGATATAAAAAATGTAATGAAAGCTGTAAATATAATAATTTTGTATAATTTCTTGAAAGAAATTAGTTGTTAATTTGTTTTGTTGCCGTTTATTTTTAGGATAAACCAGAAAGTTTTGGCTGATTTTGATATCGTGTCCCTGTGTGCTGGTTTCTTAATTTGATTGTGCTTATTATTGTCAACTTATTATTAACATCCTAATATAAACTGAAAGATATAGATTCGTTTAGGCATGTATTTATACTCAACTGCATGCATATTCGTGAGCATATATTTACAATATTATCAAAATTTATGTACATAATTATGGGCAACTTCGTACGTAAATTGAATGAAATTAATATATTTTTCTCATTTCCACACCTGCGATGTCACTTATACGTAATAGGCTTGAATCACTCTGATTATAATATCATAAAATATTACCAACATGTATGCAGTTTACAAATGAGCATAGATTTAACAGTTTTTTGCTGGACGAAACTAATCGTAAAAGAGCAGAACTAACACTAGTTAAATCACAATAAAAATAAACATATTAATAAATTTAAATTTATTCTTACTAAAAGACAAATAGAGATTAGCTAATTCGGATGAGATATACATGCAACAGCGCTGAAATGTTATTCACTGGATAAGTCTTATCCAGAATAACCATAAAATACCTGAAGCATGTAAAAGATCAGACAATATTGAAGAAGGTCCACAGAAATAAAAAAATTAAAAACTCTGATATACTTAAGTAATAAATTAATTAATAACAAGTATTAAAGATATGAAAAAGAGTAAAACAATGCAAGACCAATAACAGTGATAAAGTTAACAGCAGTTTTTTTTTAAATATTACAGTTAGGCCACAATAAAATTTATAGATAAAAATAAGGATTTAAAGTAGCGGATTACCGAAAATCTAGAATGAAAATGCTTGGTGATAAATCAAGTAGATCTCATCATGTGCTAATCAAATGATTTTAAAAGAATAACAGGAATATACAACCGACATGTTATCCATGGCGGAAAAATATTCTTTATTATCGATAATAATAAGCATTAGTATAACAAGATATTATTTAATCACTGGATTACCTGAATAATCTTGAATATAGAATGGAAGAGTTTTAAACTAAAATGAAATGGTTGACAAAATTAGGTTAATGAGTCATAGTGCTAATCAAAGAAAACCACAAAACCACATATATTTATATAACATTCCTAGAAATACTCTGCATAGAAAATAAATTATAACAGACATAAATTATCCAATTAGACACTCATTTAATGCATAGGTGGTGGGGAAAATTTTTTTATACCTAGTTTGCGAGCTTTAATTAAACAACGAACAAATTGTAATTAACCAGTCGTACAAAATAGAGAAACTGTCAGTAGGCACAGGTATTGAAGCAATTCAATCACAAAGGTGTTGGTGTTAACATCAAGCATGCAAACTTGATTTAAATAATGTTTACCGCCACCGGAACTATTAATGTTTGATTTATGGTATAACTTATATAAATTTGGCAAAAGCTGCAAAAGATTTATATCCGTAACTGCATATAAATTGTGCAGCCAAAATTTCCAGTCCAGTACAATTTATGCATTACTACTAGAGGTAAGAGCCGCTTATTTATTTTGCTTTCCCTATATATGCTATGCAGTTTTATCGTCACTGATCAGTTTGCCGTCGTACTATTATGATGAACATGTAAGATCGAAACGTGTCAGTACGTGTGACTGTCGGTAGTTTTGCTATGTTGTTCGACGACTGGTTAAATGCAATGGGATTGGTGTTTACTTCAATATTATGTATCCTCCAAAATGAAACTGGTAATGTATGTGTACTTCTAGACAGGAAAGATTATCAGGACTTCGTTTTAATAAAGGATGAATAAATAATAGTCACAAGAATAACTAACCGTAGATATTGGTTATATCTAAGCTGCTGTGTTCCACAATTTACCAGGTTGAACTAAGAGACTGAAAAGGAAAATCAGCGACGAACCGTAATTTAAAGTTTTTACTTAACTCGCAAATTATGACACCAGGAGTGCCAGTAAAGAGAGGGCCGTATAAAATGGACGCATCGTAAATTGCATTAGCTTAATCGAAACGTTACTAGCAGCAAAAATTATATTTCAATTCGCAGAAAGGGTTGACACCTACGTATAGCCACACTCTAAAACACGATGATTATACATGAGAATTGGTAACAACCCATATAATAATTAATTAATAATACATTTCTTATGCTTGAAATTTCCATTAGATGTTTATAAAAGTATTTCATAGGTTAATTTATATTGAAAATGTTTAATAGCTTCTCAATTTTTCTCTGTTTAAATCCTTTTCTGTATTATTTTGTTGTTGTTAGTGTTCAGATTTCCGTATTTCTGTTCTACCATGCGGTCTTTGTTCGTGAAAGCCAGTTTGTCTGTATGTTTGCTAATGTTTTCAATTCGTGAATCGATTAATAAGCTTTGTTTAAAACACCTGTTATTTTGAAGGGTATGCTTTTTCATTTATTGCCGAAATCTAGAAGCCAAGGAACACGGTTTTTGTATAATCGCATTCTAAGTCCGTTGCGGATTAGCTTTTGATTCTGGTGCCGCGGATGTCCGTCTTGAATAGAGATAGGCTGAAGAAATCAAATAAGTTAATGGGACGGGTTCAGTTTGATTGTCATCCGCGATCTACTATTCCAGGTACATTAGACTAAAACAGTATTCTTACACTCAGACAGTTGCGGTACTGGCATTTAAGATGTTTACAATATTTTATAAGACATGAGCCTCGACAATTAAATCTGAGTGATTGTTGCTTACGCTAGTAAATATGTGAAGCATGATTCAATAATATGATCTTATATTTGATGTTAACATTTAAATATGAATTTGTTTTATTTTCTCTATAGTCTCATTGTTCAATACTGTGCCACGTGAAACCTTTGTTTAATATTTGGTTAAGTCAATCTATTTTGTTAGTTTAACACAACCTGAAAAGTATTTTTTGTGGATAAATTTAATCAACTGTACAAACTTGTTGAAACATTGGCGACGCGCGCCTATCTATTGAAACGTCAGTAATTTCTATGAGATGAGCCAATTAGACGTATAAGTGAACGATTTAAATGACATTTTACACTATCTATAATAAGTTATTTTTTCGCGAAAGCACACGTGATTTGAAAAATGGATCTCAATTTATAGTTCGAATACTGCGAAAAAATTGTTAAGCCTGGGTTATCGATAGGAAATATTTCAGCGTGGAATAATATTGTAAAAATGAAAATTAAAAAGAAGATAGGTGACTTAAATTAATACGTGTCCAAATCGAATTTGGCGAAATGCTTATAAAGAATATTTGCGTTCAAGAGATTGAACTAGAAGCAGAGTATGATAGAAAGGCGAAATCAATGAAGAATGACATCAAACCATGAATAAATGTAAATAATGCCAACGATGCAACGAAATTAGACAAGTAAATACTGTTTCTTGGCTAGTAAATTGCCAGTCATTTCCTCCAAACACAACTAACTGATACTGTTAAATTTAAATGGAAACGCTGGCTAAGGTGATGCATATTAATAAAATACTACCACTAATCCAGTAAAATGCTATTGGGTTGGAAAAAAGTGACAGCTTAAATCCAGGCGTTACCTAATTATCTACACAGGCATTAAAATATTATATTGTTGAGATTAATAAAATGAAGGGTGAGAAAAATATCTTCATGAGGGTGTTAACTGGACGAAGCAAAACTGGTTTACAAATAAATTTGACGAAAGCTAGGAAAAGCAGATTGACAAACGATAAGATCCAAAGGAGCATGATGGAAGATGACATAAAACAGGACAGAAAACTGCAACCAAAAATGAAATAGATAATAAAAGTATAAACATCTACAAAAACTATTCAAAAACTGTATATCTACTTTAACTTCGCGAATTTCATCAACAACGTTAGAAAGATTGTACTTGTTAAAAGAAACAAAAAACTAATGGAACCTAATCAGATGCATCACTAAAACAATTTGTATAACTAATATGTATTTAGTTAAGTATCCATTATTTTATGTTGACTTAAGTATTACTAAAAAGGAAAACTTCCGGTTAATTCATTTTTTGTAAAACATGACTCCATAATGAAACTAAAGATCGTAAATTTGATCAGTTAGGCTACCTTTAGTTACGTAAAAATATATCGCTGGATAAGCGCTATGGAAGAAATTTTATTTACTTTAAATTTGTATTTCATGCAAAATTGTTACACACTAGTGAATAGAATACAATTATGTTTGAACGAGAATTTAGTTATTTGGGTTTATGCCACATATGATCTAACTAGTGTCAAATATACACAGGAAAAATACTTAAGCTGTGCAACTATGTACAATGGAACATGAAGAATTTCAACATTAGTAAATAATAGGCAATAGTGCATGAGATATTCACAACTACAATGTAATGTATAAATGAACAATGACGTCCCCGTAAACAGTGAGGCACACTCAAAATTTAAACACAATAGAATACCAATGATTAAAATGGAAAGCAAAATGCATATACATGTACACTAATTTTGAAAAAAAATGTTTTCCTGTATAAATTATGTAATGCTCCAGAGTTAATGTGAAAGTTTATTCAACAATGCAAATTTATTGTCATAATCAATTTACAAGAGATTGTTAGATAATATATTTTTCGAATTCACATTAAATTGTTTAAAGGACATCTCAAAAGGAGACATCTTTCAAATCATTTAGTACTGGAATGTAGATTTTACATTTTTGATAAAAATTGACAGAATCCTTCCTTTAGATACTGTTTGTGGCGGAGAACTAATATATATTAGGTGTTGCGCACCTAGTATGTGGCGAAAGCTGCAAACAATTAATGTTCGTGACTGTATAGAAATTGTGCAGGCGAAATTTCCTGTCAAGTTCCACGTATTCGTGACTGCTAGATATGAGAGTCACATATCTAACCTTTATATCCATATATATTCAATGCGGATTGTTCCTCGATAGTCAGTTTGCCCACGTACTGTGATGATGATCATGGAAGGTCGAAACGTGTCAGTGCATTGCGGCTGGCGGTAGTTTTGTTACATTGTTCGATGACTGGTTAAATACAATGGGATTGGTGTTTACTTGAAGCTCGCAAACTTGATTTCAAGAAATGTTACCACCACCCTCGCAATCAATTATTGTTAAATTATATTGCTCATATAGGTATATGTGGCGAAAGCTACAAACATTTAATGTTCCTGACTGCATAGAAATTGTGCAGCCGACAATACCAGTCAAGCTCAATGTATGCGAGACTGCTAGAGGTGAGAGTCGCATATCTAAATTTGATTTCCATATATCTTCAATACGGTTTGATCCTCGATAGTCTGTTTGCCCTCGTACTCTTTTGATTATCATAGAAGTTAGAAACGCATCAATGCGTTGCGGCTGGCGGTAGTTTTGTTATGTTGTTCAATGACTGGTTAAATAAAATGGGATTGGTGTTAACTTCAAGCACGCAAACTTGATTTAAAGAATTGTTACCTCCACACGCGAAATCAATTATTGTTAAATTATATTGCTTATAAATGTATATGTGGCGAAAGCTGCAAAGAGTTAATGTTCGTGACTGCATAGAAATTGTGCAGCCGACATTTCCAGTCAAGTTCAAGAATGCGAAATTACGCACCACATCACTTTTTCGCGCTTTCGCACTCCGACTTTTCGATGACCTTATTAAAAGAATAATCAACATACAAGCGCTCAGTATTAAAAGACTCATTTAAACAGCATCCAAATCCCAAAAAATTCGCAGTTATCAAAAACCAATTATTAGTAAAGTCAAAAACAACAAAAATAAACTTCCTCCGTTCGGACGTCTCTAGTTTTGCCGATGACTATCTAAATTTTCTCCACTCCCACTCTAGCTGCTGAGATGCTCGATATCGGTGACACTGAGAATCTGCTTTGGTTCAACATTTTACCGGCCACCACCATTCTTGCAGTTAAAGACATCAAATCTAAACACCAATTTGATTAATACGGTACTTTGAATCACTTCTCTCTGGTTGCCGATATTATCAACATATTATACTCTTATTCTGAAAAATGGCACGTCGTCAATCTCTTCATTCAAAGATCTCCGCCGAATAACTATCGTGCTTGCTTTCACTTAAATCTTCGACAGAGTCTTATATAACTTAATCTACCCTTTCATTAAGTCTTGAGATATTATGTGCCTTTTTGATGACTATTATAGCTTCTTAAATGGCCTCTCCTCTTCCACTAACTTAGAGTCTTTAATCACGGCTACATTTCTATTTCTATAGATCATTAATGAATTCTTTGCTTTCTAAATATATCTAGGGCTTTTGATTCATTATCGTTTTCAGCAACTGAATCTGCCTTATTGAGCAGTAGTATTTTTGGCGGCGCCCTCAATCTTATCAGTTACTATCTTCGAAACAGTTTTACAACTGTAAAAGTCGGAACTAACCACACGAGGTCAGCCCTTTTCTCATCTGGATTCCTCCAGAGTCGTATACTTTTCAACCTAACAATTGCACAGGTGCAAATTGAGGACAACCTGTACGAGCTGTTCAAATATGCAGATGAAAAAGTAATAGTGTTCAGTAACCTAACAGCGTCCATTCATTCATCACCTCTTATCACTAAGCTTCTATCTTAACTACACTTGCAGCTTAGCAGTATCGGTCTTAAACTAAATCCCCATAAGATTTTTCTGATGAAGATTACTTTCAACACATTCTATTTTCTTCCGAACTAAAATTTTTCCCTTGATATCAAAATAATTGACTTGGCCAAGCATCTTTGTATCTATTTCTCTAAATCACTCGACTTCACACCAAATCTTAATCAAACTACTTCCAAACACTTCAAGTGGGCCAATTTGATCTGTTTCAAGACAAACAACCCCACTCTTCAACTCACATTAGTTAAGGTCTATTTCCTACCTCTCATCTCATTTGCTAACAAATTTTACTGCCCCCTCACCCTAGCCTTCTATTACGCCATCGAACAAATTTCTTCTAGATTTCAAAAGCGTGTCTTCCCTCTCAGCCAGCATGTTCGGGAACGCCTGTTTCTGGATAATCTTCTCACGCTTTGGTTTTCTCGACATTTACGCTTCATCACTTTCATTCATAAGATCACACTTGCTTGCCATTGTCAAATTTTGCTCACCCAAATCAACAATACGCAACGCGTAATAGCAACTCCTTAAATAAATCCAACCTTACTCACAATTTATTTTACAAAACCTATCTCATTTCCATAGCCACAAGTCTATTCAACGCACTATCTGCGGAAATTCAGCTCTTGTCCCAGCATTAGTTTAAGAAGGCAGCTTACATACACTTCTTTAAAAATTCCTATGCGAGAACCATGAATAGAAGCGTAACTGGTTCCTTCGTCACTCAAAATAATTTTATATCTCTAGGCTTAAAACTAGTTTCGGAGCGTTACGATTCTTCTTGCTCAACCTCCAATTTCGACAAGCCGCCTTTGATTTTAACTGCCAAATCTTGGCTGTCCAATAGCGTTTTTATTTTAAAGCATACAAGTATTAGTTACTTTGCCATACTTTGCTCTACTAATTCTCTTCATTTTTTTCCAACAAACGATCACAAACTCGAAAACTCTGCTGGACCATCTGACGATATACATCTGACGGTGGTTCTTTTTCGCCTGCCACTAGTCGTAATCTCATTCAGCTGAAGTTAATGAACCCTGCACGCGACACTGTTATTTTGACTCTACAGAAGCTTCAATCTTGTCGACTTTATCCTAGTCAAAACTACCCGAGAGTAGCTCGTGAATTATTACACAGTATTCCGATGGTCGATGTCTGTAGGGGGTCATTTCTAGACTTCTAAATCAGTAGCAATAACAAATCCTGCCTTGATACTCGGACTCTTTACAATCCTTAATTTACTTGATTCTCACCTAGTAAAATGGAATCGCTTTATTATCAGAACGAACTATCACGTTAAATATTTGCTAGTCCCAATTTAATTCAAATCTGCATATCCTACGTTTGATTTGTACCTTATCGTTTCAATTTTTGGGCCTGTTAGCCTTTTTGCAAAATAAATTTCTTATTACTATTACTTTTTTGCAATTATTATCAAAATTACTTACTCGCATAATTTTGTTTTCATTTAACACAACCTGTAAAGTGTTTTTCAAAGAAGCTGTAATCAACTGTATGAACATATTGAAACAATTAATTATTCGCTACAAATGTAAAATATATTCATACGTTTTTCTCAATTTTCAAGTCATATTTATTGGGAAATTCGTTCTCCATAAAGCAATGTAAGATATCCATTAGAGTAGCAAATAAGTCACAAAATGCTGCCGTTATAAAAACGTTAAAACTTCCATACTTCGCATTGACTTTATGCAGGAATTAGACACAAATACCATGTTCCTTAATGTATTCTACTACTAAAATCCGGACCATTACCGTCTGTTGTAAAATAATTTCCTCCCATGCATCCAAATTTACTGTTTCGACATTCATTTTTCAACATGTGTACTCAGATGAAACAATAGAATAAACATACAATAGTAGCTAAAATCTGCTACATGAAAAATGTTTGATTAAAATATTCCCTTAATTTAGCACGAACACATACTTATTACGATAAATATTCAGTCAATAATTAAAACAATGCTTGGTAAAACACAACAAAAATTGATAAAACAACTCAATTTTCTACTCTTATCAATATAAAAGGACCTAAAAAAAGTAACATAATATGAGGTCCTGAAGAACGCCTAATTCTGAACGAAATGTAGTGTGGAGGAAGATATTACCTCCGCCAGAACTAAAGTGACAATAATTGATAAATTTAAACCACCTTGGCTGATTGAAACGAATTTTATTTAAAAAGAATTTATTCCCTTATTTTCCAGAATTTTCTTTGTTTAAATACTTGACTGTATAAATACTTTTAATTGTGCGCAATTTGAGTTTTCGAGCATACTATACGTGACTGGTTGTAACTTTCTCGGCCCGCTGCACTTATTTCATTTTCTTCGTTTAACGTTTACTCGATTTCCACAATATATTCCTGCTAACACTGTCTTCTATTTGTTACTTATGCATATATTTTGGGACGTTCTAGAACGGGTAATTTAATAATTCTGTTTTTCACGTCTATTTATTTACATATTATTTGTTCGTGTGTTTTGTAACGTGAAAGGTTTCACATTCCGATTGCCTATTATTAAGTATCAAATTAATAATTAAATTCGATCGACATGGAAGCTCAACTTAAATTTGTGGACTTTAGCAATTTAGCTCAAGACATGGCAAATGATAGACGTAATCATTATACTTCGGCTGACGTTGTATTCTTCCTGAATGAGTTGTGCATAATGGCACTCCTGAAGTCGACATTGCGCCCAGTACACTTGTCACTGGCACTGCTAATTCGCTTGATGTTGGCAGAATTTTCTGATCTTGTAACTCGAAAGAATATAATGTTGATGTGTTCGACTACGCGTCTTGTGAAAGTTGCTGCTTTGTATTATCTGCCTGCGTGATTAGACTGCGCACATCAGATTTGTCCATGGAACGATGGTCATTCAACTCATCTGGTAATTCAGTCCTATCTTCAATCCCGATAAACTGAGGAATGCAGCAATCCAAAGTAAGGCAATCCTCAGTGCCATTTAACTCTATGACGAACTTTTTGTCAGTCATATACTTGGCGTTATATGGCCTTATGTAAAATTGGGTCAGGCAGTTCTTCCTACTTTCATTAGTTATATAAGTATGCAAAGCTGATCTTAGTTCAGAGGACACATAGCATTTGGTTTTTTCTTTTCTTGTCTTGGTCGGAGCCAAACGACACATCTTATCTCTAAGTGCTCCTACGAACCAATCTACATAACTAGAAGCCAAATCAAGACTACTTGGAGTTTCTATTAGAAGATCTCCAGGCAACCTTAATGGTTCTCCATAAACCAGTTCTGCTATGGAAGTACCTAATTGTGCCCTATATCTGTTGCACATGGCGAGTAGTATTATAGGAAGATCGTGTATCCAGTTTGTTACACTATTACAACTTAACGCAGCTTTCACGATGTAGCTTTTTTACCATCCAATTCGCTCGTGGATTGTATGCGCTAGTATTCAATACAGTTGGTCCCATGATATTAAAAAGCTCTGACATAAATTGACTACCGCGATCACAAGTGACTCTTTCCGAAACACCATAACGCGATATCCAATAATGTAGGAACGCAAACAAGACTTTTTGCGCTGTCACATCTTTCAAAATCGCTACTTCAAAGTGGCGACTAAAACGATCTAATATTGTTAGCAAATATTTTTGGCCATTGACTTCAAGCATTCCAACAATTTCTATGTGTACTTGTCTGAACCGTCCAATTGCTTTCAATCTATTCTGTATCGCGGTTCTGGTATGTCTGCACACCTTACACGTTTGACACTTGGAACAGGTTCTTACCCATACCTGTATTTCTTTAGACATTTGCGGCCATACGTATTTGTCGTTGGCTTATCGAATAGTGTCTTTTATGTTTGTATGTCCCATATCGTGTAATCGTTGGATAATTTTGGCACGTTACTCCAACGGCACATATGGTTGTGGTTGCTTTCTGGACGTTTCGCATAGCAACCACTTGCCACTCAAGAGACTGTGAATATATCCTGGTCTGTTGGGCAAAACCAACGTAAAAGGATCCAATTCTTACGCTTCCTTGGTTTGATTTACTATATTGTTTGTAGAAACCTCGAGATTCTTCAATGGACCTTAATATATCAACTCGACATCTGCTTTATTTGGTGCATCGGCCAACGCATTCTCTTTACCAGCAATAGTATACACAGTCAAATCGAACCGTGTAAACCGTGAGATTTTGTAAATTCACCCTGCGAGAGTAATTAAGCCTTGCTGTTTTACGAATTATGCTGATCAACGGCTTATGATCTGTCAATAATTTGAACAGCTGACTGTCTAAATAAAAATAATGACAACAGCGGGCATCTGGCCTGAAAAAGACAAAATAAAACAGTAAAAAATGAAAAGATATGTTACATGGCGTAGAATGAAAATGTTTGACTTGAATAGAATAGAATAGAATAGAATAGAATAGAATAGAATAGAATAGAATAGAATAGAATAGAATAGAATAGAATAGAATAGAATGAATAGAATAGAATAGAATAGAATAGAATAGAATAGAATAGAATAGAATAGAATAGAATAGAATAGAATAGAATAGAATAGAATAGAATAGAATAGAATAGAATAGAATAGAATAGAATAGAATAGAATAGAATAGAATAGAATAGAATAGAATAGAATAGAATAGAATAGAATAGAATAGAATAGAATAGAATAGAATAGAATAGAATAGAATAGAATAGAATAGAATAGAATAGAATAGAATAGAATAGAATAGAATAGAATAGAATAGAATAGAATAGAATAGAATAGAATAGAATAGAATAGAATAGAATAGAATAGAATAGAATAGAATAGAATAGAATAGAATAGAATAGAATAGAATAGAATAGAATAGAATAGAATAGAATAGAATAGAATAGAATAGAATAGAATAGAGTAGAATGGAACAGAATAGAGTAGAAGAGAATACAATAGAATAGAAGAGAATAGAATAGAACTGAATAGAATATATTGTTTTGTTTAAATCTATAACGAACGCGCGCGGTTTGAAATGGCTCCGATTTTATCGCATTCCGATATTGAAAAAATTGTTATGGATCTTTAGAACTCCATGAAGGCGTTGAAGGATGAAAACAACTATTTAACAAATGAGATGTCCAAATTGAAAAATGATGCAGTTGTGAATGCAACGAAATTGGAGCAAGCGGTGAAGAATAATGAAACATTAAGCGCGCGTATAGTTGAACTGAATAAGGCATTACTTGTGAAGTTAGACAAGTTACAGACTGATGTTCTACCATGTATTGAATTGGCCAATATAACAGTGGAAGGCGATACGCTAGTTAAAAATAAATCATCTGGTGAAGAAATGCTAAATATATTAGTGAATTAAGTTTCAGCACGTAACAGCAAACAGGATCAAATAGTTTTATTTAATCTAGATGAAAATGCCGATGTGAAAGACGTCGAGAAATTAAATGCTTTAATAAAAGAAGAGACGCATGCAGATATTGCTAAATGCTATAGGGTGGGGAAACGATCAGATCGTCCAAGACCAGTAATTGTAAAATTATCAAAAAGGCCAAAAAATATGCAAATAGATTCTATCAATAAAAAGAAAGATGAGAATTTGAGTTTTCATAGCATATTTATTGGACGGGACAAAACGTTCCTCCAACGGAAGTTGGCAAAAGTAAAAAAGTTAAAGAACAACCAGGAACGGAAGCCGTCAACGTCTTATCAAGCTGTTAAACGGAATCTATCAAGTGAGATTGCAACATCCAAAACGATGTATCGTTACTAAATATTGTGGACAGCGGGGGGAGAAGATGCATGGCCTCGGAGCCCGGGAAACGAATAATAAAGAAGCCAACAAGGTTGAATCAGTAAAAGTCGATACTTGTTTAGATAAGTCGCTTTCTACATTTACTTTATTTTATGCTAACTTTCGAAGTGTTAAGAATAAGAACTTTTTGCTGTGTAATTTTATAATAAGTAACGATTTCGATTTTATAATATTATCTGAAACCTGGCTTAACAAGGATATTAAAAACCATGAATTTGATATTCCTCACTATTCTTTATTCAGAAAGGACAGATCGCTGGATAAAAGAGGTGGAGGAGTACTCATTTATAGTAAATCTGTATTTAAGGCGAAAATTTTACATACTAGTGATGATAATGCTATCATTGATTTCTTATCTATACAACTTGATAATCTGATCTTAACAGCGGTTTACAGACCGCCGTATGCTACTTTATTTGATGATCAAACATTTACCCATTCTTTCCAATCTATCTTTAACTGCCATGGCTATAATGTAGTGGTAGGTGACTTTAATAAGTTACAGGACTGTGAAATAATCATTTTTTTCTAACCATGATCTTAAGCAGATTATAAATGAATCAACTAGAGGTTCGCAATGCTTAGATCATGTATACTTAGAAATTGAAATAGAAAAATCGCATAGTTATGATGTTGTTAATTATTTCAAAGAATTGGATCACAAACAAATTATTTTACAATGGAACATCTTGAGTAGCATAGCACAGAATCTTAATTTTGAAAATGCACACGTGCACTGTTCCAGAATCAACTGGAATTTTTTTAGAGAATTAAGCATACTACAGTTAAATACTGTTTGTTGCGAAGAACTAATATATATGCAAGTATGTATTAGGTTTTGCGAACCTAGTAACAAATTAGTTCAGTTGTGACCAGAAGGATAAACCAAAGGCAGCATGAACGGAAAGTATAATCTCATGCACATTCGTTTCGTGCTTACTGGCGACTCATCAGTAGGAGCCGGTATTACGCCCTTTAACCACTATATATTCGGTAGAAGAATGTGGAATAATAGGACGGTACAATCTCCTAGACGAATGTGTAAACCTGTAATAGTGAAGCTAACATAATCTGAAGTCAACGACAATACGACTTCAATGCTAACTCACACTATATAATATATATACCGAGTCTGTAAAGGATACTAACACTATGGCTATTGTGTTAGTAACTGATACCTTTTTTGAAATCGATGAGTACCGGATACTAACACTATGGTTTCCGAGTCGGTACATGATACCAACCTGATGGATATAAATTTATGCTAAAGTTCACCCAAATTGAGAATTACAACAATTTCCGAACACCTGTTACCCAGTTAAACCATACACTCTGGCCTTCATCGATATCAGTTATCACATTTCGCGGTAAGCATGACATCATTCAATTCAATATATTACAGTTAAATACTGTTTGTTGCGAAGAACTAATATATATGCAAGTATGTATTAGGTTTTGCGAACCTAGTAACAAATTAGTTCAGTTGTGACCAGAAGGATAAACCAAAGGCAGCATGAACGGAAAGTATAATCTCATGCACATTCGTTTCGTGCTTACTGGCGACTCATCAGTAGGAGCCGGTATTACGCCCTTTAACCACTATATATTTGGTAGAAGAATGTGGAATAATAGGACGGTACAATCTCCTAGACGAATGTGTAAACCTGTAATAGTGAAGCTAACATAATCTAAAGTCAACGACAATACGACTTCAATGCTAACTCACACTATATAATATATATACCGAGTCTGTAAAGGATACTAACACTATGGCTATTGTGTTAGTAACTGATACCTTTTTTGAAATCGATGAGTACCGGATACTAACACTATGGTTTCCGAGTCGGTACATGATACCAACCTGATGGATATAAATTTATGCTAAAGTTCACCCAAATTGAGAATTACAACAATTTCCGAACACCCGTTACTCCAGTTAAACCATACACTCTGGCCTTCATCGATATCAGTTATCACATTTCGCGGTAAGCATGACATCATTCAATTCAATATATTACAGTTAAATACTGTTTGTTGCGAAGAACTAATATATATGCAGTATGTATTAGGTTTTGCGAACCTAGTAACAAATTAGTTCAGTTGTGACCAGAAGGATAAACCAAAGGCAGCATGAACGGAAAGTATAATCTCATGCACATTCGTTTCGTGCTTACTGGCGACTCATCAGTAGGAGCCGGTATTACGCCCTTTAACCACTATATATCTGGTAGAAGAATGTGGAATAATAGGACGGTACAAAAATGAGTCGCCAGTAAGCACGAAACGAATGTGCATGAGATTATACTTTCCGTTCATGCTGCCTTTGGTTTATCCTTCTGGTCACAACTGAACTAATTTGTTACTAGGGTTCAAAACCAATACATACTTGAATTAAGCATACTGATTGATTATGAGAGTTTTTATTTCTTGAACACTGACGAATTTATTTCTTCTGTTTCATCGTTATTATCTATTTTATTTCAGGCATCTACGTTTACGGACATTATACCGAAACGAATTAAAAGGAAATTGTGTAAACTAAGAATTAAACGAGATAATATAATAAAGTGTAGTCTTATTAATAGTATTAAACAAATGAGGTTAGATTCCATTGATAATGACGAATTTGTTTCTTCTGTTTCATTGTTATTATCTGATATGTTTAGGGCATCTACATTTACGGATGTTATACCCAAGAGATTCAATAGGAAGTTATGTAAGCTAAGAATCAAACGAGATAATATAATGAAATGTAGTCTTATCAATAGTATTAAAAAATGAGGTTAGAATTGATTGATAAAGAAATTAATTCATCACTGCTGATAATCCGTCAAAGATCTGAGAGAATTATTTTGGCCAAACTGAAAAGCAATCCTAGACTAGGATACAAACTACTCACAGACTACAGTAAATATAAGGAAAAATTAAAGCTTATATTACCTGTGGGTAAAACTGAGTATGAATTTCTCTGTGAATTGGATGAAGTATTTGGCAAATTGTTATGTAATCCACAGAACGAAAGCAATTTCATTGATCTACCTGATCCTTCGGGAAACCAGGATCTAGGACTTGTTATTGACAGTGATGCATTGATAGAATTAATGTTAAAAATAAAATCAAAAAAACAAAAAGATCACCTTGGTATATCGATTGATAACCTACTTCAATTACCTTTAAATTTTATGAATGCGCTCTGCAATTTTATAAATAGAATTTTGAAGGATGGGAAATTACCAATCGATATATTAACGATAGTAGCTAAACCATTGCCAAAAGTAAGTAAGCCACAGTGCGCCAGTGATTATAGATTAATCTCTATTATCCCTTCGTTTTTGAAGATAATAGAACGATTGATACTAGATCATTTAGAACGTATGTTGCCGGCTGATTTTGATATGTGCCAACACGGCTTTACAAAAGACAGGTCGACAACTACTAATATTCTCTCTATGTGGAAACATGTAATTACATTAGATGAGAAAAAGTTAGATGCATTAATTGTATTTATAGATATCTCAAAAGCTTTTGACTCTATATCTTTTGATGCTATTTTGAATGCGATTAGTTTGTTGAATATTGATCCGAATATTTTTAGATTACTTAGATACTATCTATATAATCGACGAATGAGTATTCAAGTAAACGATTTGATATCAAAATCGAAACGAGTAACGAGTGGAGTTCCACAGGGATCAAGCTTGGGGCCCATTTTATTTAAAATTGTATTTGCACATTTGGAAACTAAGATCCTTAACGGTCGAGTTTGCAAATTCGCTGATGATTTAAAAATAATCTTCCCAATTGATCCAAAAATGTCGAATTCTCCAAAAATAATGTGACACTAGATTTGTATGATTTAAGTAGATACTTGTTAACACTAGGGCTGAGAATAAACAGTAAAAAGACGAGAGCTTTAAAAATAGGTAACAGAACTGATTTCAATTATGTTTATTTTCATGATGCTGAGATTAATGATGTTTTTGAGATTAAACTTATGCAAGAAATTAAGGATTTAGGCATAACTATTCATTGTACGGCTTCTGCTGAGAGACATATTGAAAGGATAGTAGGCAGTGCCAAGAACAGATGGGCACTAATAAATAGAAATATTTTATCGAGTGAAATAAAATATAAAATGTTTATAATATGGATTAGACCGATATTAGAATATGCTGCCGCTACTTGGAATCCTTTAACAAAGGGTTTGTCTAATAAGATAGAAGCTGTACAAAGAAAAGTTGTGAAACAAATAAGTCCTATCTCCTGCACTATATATGCCACTAGATTACAGTTTGTATCACTGCATCCTTTATGGTTTCGGAGGATGTGCTATTGCATAAAAGTTTTCCATTTGAACCAGTGGACTGGTGCCTATATGAATCCAATAAGAAAGAGTCATGAAGTTGGAACTAGATCTGGTCATTTTGCAATATCTCCACCATTGGTGGGGAATGTTGCGAGCAAGCTATTCTCTTTTTCAAAAATTTTCAAAATTTACAATCAATTGCCAAAGGGGCTTAGAGAAACGCCTCCATCTAAAATGTCTCTTAAATTTTTATCTACCGAACTAGAAAAAGTGTTCAATCCTGCTGATATTTTTAATTTTGATTATGATAATACTTTCTCGTGGTTAAATAAAAGACAGGATTAATTGTTTTTCAGCAGCATAACTTCTCGAGATTCTATCTTCAAGTTTTGTACTATTAAAACTGAAACGTTATGCATTACATATCATGTTAATCAACAATACATACAATCAATTATTAGTCATGGTTCCCTTTTTTGCATAATGTTACACTCGAATAATACATTAAATTTTTCTATTTTTGATGATGAATCTATCTCTCTTTATAACCGAACTTTCTGATGCTGATAAATTGTACAGTACAACTAATTGCACATATTTATGTGATGTGATATGTTTTTATATTGTACATTTTCTATTTTTATTATTTGATGGAACATGTAAGGTTTGAATCCAAATAAAGATTTTCTATTCTATTCTATTCAAGTCAACCCACCAATGGTGGGAATGTTGCGAGCAAGCTACTCTCTTTTTTTAAAATTTACAAAATTTACAATCAATTGCCAAAGGGGCTTAGAGAAACGCCTCCAACTAAAATGTCTTTTAATTTTGATTATGATAATACTTTCTCGTGGTTAAATAAAAGACAGGATTAATTGTGTTTCAGCAACATAATTTCTCGAGATTCTATCTTCAAATTTTGTATTATTAAAACTGAAATGTTATGCATTATATCATCTTGTTAATCAACAATCAATTATTAGTCATGGTTACCTTTTTTCTTACAAACTGTTATACTCGAATTATACCTTAAATTTTTCTAATTTTGATGAAGAATCTATCACTCTTTACAGCTGAACTTTCTGATGCTGATAAATTGTACAGTACAACTAATTGCACATATATATGTGATGTGATATCCTTTTATATTGTACATTTTCTAATTTTATTATTTGATGGAACATGTCTGGTTTGAATCCAAATAAAGATATTCTATTCTAAAAAAACATTATGCAACAATTGAGAAACATGACTAGCAATTGATTGTATGTAATGTTAACTAATTTGAAGAAATAGTGCATAACATTTCAATTATAATAATACAAAACTTGGAAATAAAAATCTCAAGAAAATCTGTTTCCGATAGCAATTATCCTTGTCTTTTATTCAACCATGAGAAGGTTTTATCATAATCAAAAAATAAAAAATATCAGCAGGATTGCAGAATTTTTCAAGTTCAGTAGATAAAATTTTAAAAGACATCTAAAATAGAGGCATTTCTCTAAGCCCCTTCGGCAATTGGTTATAAATTTTGTAGATTTTCGAGAAAGAGAATAACTTGCTCGCTACATTCCCCACCAAAGGAGGAGATATTGCCAAATGTCCAGATCTAGTTCCAACTTCATGACTCTTTCTTATCGGAGTCATATAGGCACCAGTCCACTGGTTCAAATGGAAAACTTTTATACAATAACACATCCTCCGAAACCACAGAGATTGCAATGACACAAACTGTAATCTAGAGGCGTATATAGTGCAAGAAATAGGACTAATATGTTTCACAACCTTTCTTTGTACAGCTTCTATCTTATTAGCCAAACCCTTTTTTAGTGGATTCCAAGTAGCGACAGCATATTCTAGTAGGAGTTTCCGTGTTTCGCACCTGGATTAATTGAAATTACCTGATCTGCGTTTTGACTAACGCAGCTTTCATTGTTCCAGTAATTTTCTTTTAGCAAGATATTTCGGCCCATCTTACCGTAGGCCTTCATCAGTTGCATCTCACGAAACAAATGAAGCAAGTGTTTTATTTCCTCTAGTCATAATATTTATATACCTCAGACTGACCTTTCATTAGATATTCGCGTGTCACATATTTGTGTGTGTGTACATTTTCATAACCGTTGTTTTCATCTAACTAATTTCGACCAGAGTGGCTGAATAATAATTTATCAATTGCATGCAATAACTATTCGTTTTTAACACACTCAGTGTAAATGACGTAACTGAGATGGGGGAGACCCATAATTCAGAAAACACTCGTCATAAAAACATGCCATGAGTGATTAAACCAGAAGTCCGAAAGACTATTGCACATGTTAAATTACAATTCAAACCACTAGGTTGTACTCAAGATAGAGAAGTTAATAACAGTTATTGGCGCACGCCACGCATGTCCATGTGTATGTGTATGCATAACTAAAAAACTTGGTTAAATTATTTTATTTTGATACACATGTACGTACATCTAAATGAAACTGCAGTCAATAGACATTAATTTACCCTTCAAAAAGAAAATTACTGGAACAATGAAAGCTGCGTTAGTCAAAACGCAGATCAGGTAATTTCAATTAATCCAGGTGCGAAACACGGAAACTCCTTCAAGAAACATTTAACATGGAATTATAGCAGCAATGCCGTTAAATGGTATAATAAATATACGTTATTGAAACAACAAATCGTGAGGCAAGTGTCAAATATTTCCTTTTTAAGTATTTGTTTAAAACATGATGTTATTCCTAAATGTTTTCGTTTTAAATTAAATTTTAAGTTAAATGCTTATGGCATGTCCCTTAAGCATGAGCTTTGTATAAATATTATAAAAACTTTGATTCGTGATTTAGTTAAACGTAAGATTATACTTATTAAGGAAAAAACTAAACTAAGATCGATGTTAACTTCTCTTTTGCACGCAGATGATTTTAAATGCATTGAGGATTTCAGTGATAAAGCCCGTAATAGAGAAATTAAAAAAGTAAGAATTAGACATAATAAAAAATTAGCTGACTTGGGAATTTATAGACCCCAAGAAAATGATAATTTAATCGGGACTAATAGAATAGTAAATCTATCAACATTAAATCTTAAGAAGGATCAAGTTGAACTACTTAACCGTGGTTTAAACATGGCTATTCCTAATGAAAGATCGGTTAGAAACGAATTAATTACTGAGGCTGTCAAAACGGCAAAGCTTCTTTCGGATAATGATAAGGTGAAATTTGAATTAGACGTTGCCTCATTGGTTTTAACACACAAAGAGGATAAAGTTAAGCCTAATTATGAAATTAAACGTCTCAGAAAAGATTTAGTATCAAATAATGTTATATGTCTTAAGGCGGATAAAGGAGGAGCTACAGTTCTGATGAATCAATCTGATTATAACAATAAAATGATAGAACAGTTAAGTAATGCTGAAGTATACAATAAAATAACAAAAGACCCTACTGATAAGTTACAAGGGCAAGTAAAATTATTAATCAATAAAATGATTGCTAATGAAGAATTGGATTCGACGCATGGTAACACTCTCATTCAAAGAGATACGGTTGCACCCAGAGTTTATGGTTTAGTTAAAGTGCATAAGCCGGGTAATCCTTTAAGAATTATAGTGAATGTACAACACTCCCCAACATATAAAATTTCAAAGTTTTTGTGCCATAGAATAAGAAAATATTCCTATTTCTTAGAACATACCTTGCTTAACTCATATCATTTGGTTGAAATTATTGATAAATATGTACTAGATGAAAAGGATAGATTAGTAAGCTTAGATGTAGTATCTATGTACACAAATATACCGGTACCTGAGGCTCTGGATTGTTTTAAACGTTTCCTAGTTGATCACCCACTAATATTAGAAGGAAGCAAAATGACGTTAGGACACGTCATGGAGATGATGTGTATTTGTATGTCCTCCACTTATTTTAAATTTCGTAAGGAATTTTATAAACAAATTAGAGGCGTTCCAATGGGACAACCTTTATCGGTCCCAATAGCCAATATCTTTATGCATTATTTGGAAAATAATCTGTTGGATAAGACTCCATTGAAACCAAAACTGTACCTACGTTTCTTGGATGATATATTACTGATCTGGAACCATGGTGACAATAAATTGGTAAATTTCTTAAATTTAGCTAATCGAATGAGCGAACTACAATTTACCTTAGAAAGGGAATCGTCGGGTGAATTACCATTTTTAGATGTCAAATTAATTAGAAATGGTCTGAAATTGGGAAGAGATATTTATAGGAAGGATACTTATTCAGGAATCCTTCTTAATTTCAAGTCCAATCACCCGTTTCGTATGAAAGTCGGGATCTTAAAGTCATTAACATTAAGAAGTCTCAAGTTAACAGATATAAAGCATAGGAAGTTAGAATTAGACAGACTACGCGATATATTTAAGACTAATGGTTACCCTCCTCATTTAATAGACACAACAATGAGGGACATGGTGAAGAAATTTAATCCTAGTTTGAGATACACAAAAGCGGATAAGGATAAGGAAGAGCGGAAGGTCATGGTATTACCGGACTCTATATTAAGTAGGAAAGTGAAATCAATAGCTTTAAAATACAATATAAGGACCGTTTTAAAACAGCCCCTTACACTAGGCACTATACTCCCTAACCAAAAAGAAAAGATTGAACCATTAGACACTTCAGGAGTGTATGAGATCCCATGCAATGATTGCAGTCTCAAGTATGTTGGTGAAACCATGCGTCCAATCAAAGTAAGAAGAGGTGAACATAAAACTGCGTGTAAATATGGACATATTGCTAAATCTGATCTTGCTCGTCATGTAGTGGAGACTGGGCATACTATCGACTGGGAGGAATGCAAACGCATAGCAATATGTAGTCGTAATAGGATGACGAGATTGATTAGGGAATCTATAGAAATTAAATCTAGAGATAATATTATGAATGAAACAGCTGTTGAAAAATCTTTAGGTCCGATTTGGAATACTGCACTAGCTAGTGGAAGAAAAAGGCGATTGCATGAATTGGTAACTGAAGCTAGCTCCAGTAAAAGATTAAGAACATCAGATTAAGATTGACTAATTAGTGGGCTTTTATTCAACAAATGAATAAACAATTATTATGAATATAGTCTTCAAAATTTCATCTCTAACTATTCATTTGATTTTAAAACAAATAGTGATTTCAACCTTAATTTTCTGTTTTACACCCCCACCCTACCCATTGGAAATATTATAATAATACAATAGTTATAAGTAATAATTTGTCTGACGCGTGCAAAGGTAAATTAATGTCTATTGACTGCAGTTTCATTTAGATGTACGTACATGTGTATCAAAATAAAATAATTTAACCAAGTTTTTTAGTTATGCATACACATACACATGGACATGCGTGGCGTGCGCCAATAACTGTTATTAACTTCTCTATCTTGAGTACAACCTAGTGGTTTGAATTGTAATTTAACATGTGCAATAGTCTTTCGGACTTCTGGTTTAATCACTCATGGCATGTTTTTATGACGAGTGTTTCTGAATTATGGGTCTCCCCCATCTCAGTTACGTCATTTACATTGAGTGTGTTAAAAAACGAATAGTTATTGCATGCAATTGATAAATTATTATTCAGCCACTCTGGTCGAAATTAGTTAGATGAAAACAACGGTTATGAAAATGTACACACACACAAATATGTGACACGCGAATATCTAATGAAAGGTCAGTCTGAGGTATATAAATATTATGACTAGAGGAAATAAAACACTTGCTTCATTTGTTTCGTGAGATGCAACTGATGAAGGCCTACGGTAAGATGGGCCGAAATATCTTGCTAAAAGAAAATTACTGGAACAATGAAAGCTGCGTTAGTCAAAACGCAGATCAGGTAATTTCAATTAATCCAGGTGCGAAACACGGAAACTCCTTCAATTAATTCATTAGTTGTACAACATATATACGATACGCGGAATCTATAAAATTTTGATATTTGTGATTGCGCACGACTTGTGCAGTCAAAATTTGCATTGAAGTAAAATTTGTCTTGAAGAATATCATTTTCCGTAACTTAAACATGCATTGCAGTTTAAAACTGGGTCGTGGGATTTTCGTCGTGCAACTGACCATACTGTGACTACGTTGAACGATTGTGTAAATTGAATTGGATAGATATTTAGCCCAAGTTTACAAAATTGATTTAGAAATTATGTAACGCTTCCATTTGTTTATCGATGCAAGAAGAAACCACATGAACGAATAGTATCTGCTTTTTCATAAATTATACTTTACAGTTTTTTTCAATTGAAGAGGAAATAAAACTAGAAATGCATTCTACACTAAAGCTGATACTGTATAAGCACATTTTCTATTTTTTACATTTTCACATAATATCGGTCAATTGATTAATTCAGAACTTGATTGAAATTCGATAGGCTTAAAAATAGAATGTATAATTCCAAATAATGAACCAATGCCGTATACCAGTAAAATATCCCTCGTATTTCGAATTTTGTATCGGGAAAATAGATAGAATACAATTGAAAAATTATATTTTAAATGCTCTTGTGATAGATACGACGGAAAGGGTTGGATCAAGTCTTTTATTAACAGAGCATTTATAATAATCAAGTTTGCGAACTGTAGTTAAAATCTGACCTATTAAGTACATTGATTTGTTAGTATAAACTAAGAATTTTATAGCGTAGAAAACGCAATTCATCCAGTAAACGGTTACTGCCCTTATTGGGAACTCATCACGTACTGGCCAGATTTTGCCGCTACCAGTACGTGATGAGTTTCCAATATGAACAGAACCGGTCAAATTGATGAGTTGTCTTTTCTGTACTATACTATTCTAAGTTTATACTAACAAATTTATGTAATTAATGGGTCATCCTTGATTATAGTATATGTTATCACAGCACGCACAACTTATGTTCGCCTAATTAGCAGAACATGACTGGCTAGATAGATTACAATTTCGAATTAAAATGAGCTTTCAGGTGAAATCTGGAATTTGCATTCTTGTTATGCGTTTATTTCCCATTTACAGGCTTCATTTAAACCGCCAACAAACTGTACTAAATAAACTGCAGATCCATTTAAATTTGCTTTTAAAATGAGCCGTGTTACAAAGAAATAATATAGACTTGGAAAAAAACATAACACGCTTCTGCGTTCTATTCCGAACTATGTATGATTGGCCTCGAAATTTGCAAGTAGTTATAATGAATTTCATAGGCTAAAAAATGATCATGTTTTAGTTCAGATCTCTGTCAATCATTAACTGAATGTATCTGTAAACCACGAGGAAATCTTTTGTTGCGGATTATGCCAATGGATTCTTTTCAAATTGAATATGTACAGCAAATGACGTTATCATTCAATTGATCGGATTACTCACTGCTATATTGTAGTTCCTATGTATCTCAACAAAATGAATATTGCTACATCATAGAGAGATATAAAATACTGATAACTGTTAAAATAAACTGTGTTTTGACACAAAAAAATGTATAAATATACTGTACTAATGTAAGTAAAGGAAATAGGGAAATTCCAACAAAAAGCGAATACAAATATTCTAACAAATTGTAGCAATTTGTTGTTACACATCAATGAGCTCTTTTAAATTTAAATCTTGTAACAATAAATGATACATGCTTTGCAGACACAAAAAAAGAAGAATAACGCCTAAATGTACACATAAATAGTACGTTTCTAAGCCGAATGTGGCAAAACTTGGTTAAAAAACAAGTAACGGAATTTGGGCAATGCTATTGTAGAAAAAAGTACACAGAATATATAGAAATTCAGATATTGTTACAGTCTCTATATGTAGCTTTTTTAAATGAGAGAAAGTATATATAAAACTTTACATTATCAACGATATGAGCATCGTGATGAAATTTAATTATAAGCATATATATATATATATATATATATATATATATATATATTCAATTAATTATAATACATTTATTTGATAATGTGTATTTATTTGTTGCCGTAAATGCCGCAGCTGGGGTATATAACTCCAGATATTTGGTTTAGTGCTTCGTAACTCAAGTCCAACGTCAAAATCACAATATCGGAAATTCTGTAAAATTCCGAGTAGGTAACAAGAAGTTGTTATTCTTTATTATGTTTAGCTAAATGTGATAGCATTTATAAACTATATATATATATATATATATATATATATATATATATATATTCATAATACACTATCGATCTATCTATTTAATAAGAAATCGGATCACATACAGGTACCAATCAATTTGAAGAATGAAAAAATTGCGAAACTGGACTTATCGTAGTTACCAGATCTGTACTCTGACTAAAACCTGAAACTCAAGAATAATATTCGTACATGCATTATGGCCTGCGTATGTCCGGCTACAAATTTTGTTATCTAAGGAGCCTCATACGTGGCTAACTCATTTACGTTATTGCATTTAGTAATAAACTTTAATGCTACGTATGTAGAACTTACGTGTGAGTTGTCAACGATGTGCTGCGTAATTAAAGATGTGTATTCGCCATTTAATCTTAAACTCGAGTTTAAGTTTCAATGTTTTGTGATTCGATTATTTAACTGTCCGTTCTGTCAATTCAACTTTAAGATAAATTTTGCGGAAAATATCTAGTCCTATTAAATGAGGTGTTTATGCAAACGTTATGGTCTCTGGTCTTTTGAGTTCCCGTTTTAAAAATTGTCTTAGTCAATTGTTTATCATAGCCTTCAAACTTTATGTGGTTTTTTGATTGAATATAATCTGCGACCTTTGAACCTAGAATAACTGATCCGTCAAATCGAAGAAACAAACGCTGTGTGGATAATTTGTACTGAAACAGCACAAAACGCCCAAAATGCAAACACTGTTCATACTAAGTTGATTTATGGTATTTTTTTCTATTTAATTTAAAACTAGCCTCTTTATTGTAATATATCTAAGAAAGGAGGAAAATTGTTTGTTTCATGCTCTGCCAAGAAACTCACATTTTATGCGCTCTTTTGAAATTTTGAAGTGGTGTTCTTGATTAAGCTTTATTTTTAAGAACAAGGAAACTATCATCGAAATATCGCATGTATTGTGCACATTTACTTATGTAACTTTTTAATGGAGTGTTCTCAAGATGGCACAGGAAAATGTCAGATAACACTGAAGATAGAGGTCTCTTCAATGTCACACCAAGAATATATTTATGAAGGCATTTATTCAAACGAAATTTTAAATTAATCGTGTATAATATGACCTGGCAACGGAAGTGCGAAAAATGTTTTGGTCTACCACTTGAACCATAATGACAATGGTTCATTTAACTAGAAAATCTGTAACAAATGTAGTAAAATTATAAAATATTATAAACTACTTATTTAAATTTATATTTTGAATTCAGTTTAAAAAATCAACGGAATTTGTAACCGAATAATTAGGCCAATGCATGGAATGAGGAATTGACCAAACTGGTCACATAGTAAAACATATTTTTTCGGTGTTTTTGGAATTCCGTAAATGGTTGGTGTAGATTATCCAACAGTTTTGGGATTCTGTGCACCGGCCTCATCAATTAAACAGGCATCTGTTGGGATTTTAATTTCATTTATTACTTTTCTCACTACTTTTTCTATTTCATCTGAATTCACTTCAAGAAGTGTGTAATTTTTTTTCATTAAACACGTTTGCGTTATTTTTTATACAGTCCGAACTTCCCCTTACAACAACCCTCTCTCTTTATAAACGTGTGTCATTTTGATGCCTTCATTTCTGCCTGATAACTTTAAGTGCGTTTAATAGTGTCCCTGTCAGTGCAAACTGTTCGGCGAAATTTGATGATTTCTCATATGAAGCCTAATCAATTTAAGAAGCTTCGGACCAGTTTTGCTTATTAGTGCTTCGAGGTTCCACATTGGCTGTTTGCTCTAATTGCACTTCAAATGCTGCTTTTATATCAATATCGTTTTTATCAGAAGGACATATTCCTTAAATTCTGTCCATCGCTAGTACCTCAACTACCCGATGACCGATTGTCAATTGTGATAAGTTTAGCACACGTCTATCATTGCGAGGCAATAATAAATCACATAAAACTCTACGTTTTACTTCTTTTCCTAATGTCTTAAATACTCTTGTTTTGTCATCCCTCAAAGCAGCAAGCAGAAACATCAGAAATCGCGTTCGATTAAGCAGACATGTCTCATCCAATATACAATATAGCCAGAAATATTATTCAACCTTCTTTGCAAATCAACCTAGATTAAACCACAAATAAATAATACAAGTATGAATAAAAAACAGTCTTGTTATGATCCACTTATTAAAATGAAAATACAGATGTATAGAAATGAAAAGTTGCAATGTTTAATTGAGTTTTCTCGAAATAAACTATTCCATATCCACAATAAGCATACACATTGCAATTAGAAGTGCTGTATCTACCTCAAAAAAATTACTACGTAATATATTTTTTTCAACCTTCTGCCATAAATCCACAGACGATGCTTAGTTTGAACTGAAGAAATATAATTGTTTAATTTAAAATAATAGTTAAAGTTAAATAAGTTTTTATGTGTATTACTTGTATCACTTGTTTCGGAATGACGGCAATTACATTCTGCGCTTAGCCAACGTTTTATCCGGTATTAGATCTCGAGTTGTCTCAACATTTGCTTTCTTCAATGAATTATATATTAGGTGATGCGCACCTAGTAACAAATTAATTCAAATATTACCAGAAGGATAAAATAAAGACAGTATAACTGGAAAGTATAACCTCATGCAAATTCGTTTCGTGGTTCCTGGCGACTCATCAGTAACGAAACGAATATGCACGAGATTTTACTTTTTGTTTATGCAGCCTTTGTTTTATCATTCTGGTCATATTTGTACTAATTTGTTACCAGGTGCGAAACACCTAATATATATTAGTTCTCCACAACAAACAGTATCTAACTTTTCTTCAATGAATATATTCTTTATTAATTCCCTAGATTCTATCAAGTCTTTCACTCGTTTAAGATCAAAATATGATATGTGCTTATATTCCTCTCAGTTAATAATTTTTAAATAACACCGCAAATATATTTTTAAATAATTTCGTCCAATTTGATGGAATTTGTTGACAAGAATGATTTCAGGCTATGCTCTGATCAGCTATTGTGGATTTTGTTAATTATATTGATGTCAAAGTTTTAATTTGTGCTTCATGTAGAGCACTTTTTTATCAAAGTATACTTTCCTTTAAATTGTTTTGGACATAAAACAGTTTGAGAAATGGCACGTTCTCCTCATTTCTCCATTTCTAGAGCGAATTTGAAATATTGAACAAAAATAGTTGCTTTTTCTACTTACCGTGTAGTGCTAAACCAGCCAGGTAACAGTTTTACCATATTTAGATTTCTCGCTTTTGCCTAGTTCTATGCGTTTACTGAATGTCAACAAAGAAGCCTTATAACTGCTTATAAAACAGCCGTTAAGCTTGCACATGTAATCCTCAGGGAATTGGAATTTTAGCTATTAAGCACATGTTCATATCATTTCTTTGACACTATTGATCTCGCTGGACAATTTATAGTACTCATTTTTAACAGTTTTTTATGCGGCAAATATCGTGCAGTTTTGGGTAATTAGGATAAATATCAAGATCACGTTTTGTAAAACATTTCTTTCGTCTCCAATTGGCAGGTCTTTGTTCTCGTCTTTTGATTGATTAAATTATTCATTATATCTTAACTGACAGTGCCTAAAATATTCTGCAAGCGTGCACAGTTTCTTGTCCGATAAAATGAACAATTAATAAATTAATTCTTGATGAGCCGTGTTATAAATTAACCTAAAAGGATGAATAGATCGAATTATATTGATTGGCTGTGTCTAGAGAGTTTTAGTGTATTGCACGAATTGATAATGTAGTAAACTTTACGTTGAAATTTTCTAGTTTATTCCAAAGGTAGTGCCAATCTCTCTTACTCGACCGATGCTTTGGTACAGACTAAATCTTTTGGCATACTCCCTCAATTCTCTTAACGAATTCTATATAATTTTATCATTAATATTTGGACCGTTTTCTATTCAAACAATTTATATATATATATAAATTCAATTGAAATATAACTAATGGAGTTTTAAATATATCATTACATTTACTCGTATTAGAAGAAGTTAAAATATGATGAACTTACTATACCGTTTTGAATTCAATAACTAATTGTCTTTGTCACTTTGCGTTATATTTCTGTTACGATAAACGAGGTTTTTGTAATCATTTATGGTATTCCCAGTTTGATTGTTTGTGTATTGAACAAAATGAAACTCAATAATTCCTTTCTTAGAAAAAATGCGGAAGACTACAACGATGAATACATTAATAATGCAATGTAAAATTGTAGATGCATTTTAATGTGAATAAAATTAAATACCTTTGGTAAAATAATGTTTTGTTATAATTTAATATGTATGCAACATAAAACGTTATCGGATTTATATGAACAGCCTATACAAGTTCACGTTATGAAATGTTAACTTAAACAGTGCTCATTGGACCAGAACATGGTTTACAGATTCAAAAAAACCTGTTTCGAACCATCGCCCTATTTTTACCTCATCTCGTAATTTCTGAAAACGGTTATTAAATAAAATAGAGCAATAATAAATTAAAAAATTGATAATTCTAAAAGTGTGAGGAATTAAAATGTCCGGTAATAAAACGGATTACAGTCATGCTCTGGTTAAGACAACGTAAATCTAAATACGACACTAGCAAAATGGTTTACTAGAGAACCATGGTTAATGTTCACATTATTAACTAAATAATTGATAAGTTAGCAAATGCATCTCATAAAAATGCCAGAATTGATGGGACCATGGTTAAAAACCTTGTACATCATCCCCGGATTTATAAAATCATAAAATTCACCAACAATGTTGAGAATTGAATGCCATTTTTGGTTAATTACCAACTATTGTTTTTGTCATTCTTTCATTTAGATGGCGTCTATTTCGCATCATGTTCAGCATAAGGTTCCCAATAGACATTTTAGATTTTTCAATGTGATATTGTTCAAATCCAACTTGAAAATTTGACACGGAATTAAAATATTATGCCGAGACTTTAATTCATATATGCCGTTATGATAGACTAAATATTTCACAGGGCTAAAAATGCAATTCATTAAGCGGAATAGCCAAGACCTTTTTGGCACTTATAAAAAATGCTTGAATTGAGGCGACTGGGGCCCAAACAGAGTTGCATTTGCTTCTGAGTATTGCGGTTTATTCAATGTGCAACCCGTGCCGCTCATTAAAAGAACTTATCGTTTGTGAATCAAATTATGTCATTCGGTCAATTTTTCATATAGATGGGGCCAATTTGTTATATATATTGGATTAATTTTTCAAAAGGCAACCATTTATATAATTTAAGAGAAAATAATCCAAAAAAACTGTGCAAGTAATATACTATAAAATTATTCTTTTTATGCAGTCTTCCCATCAGAAGGTACCAATTTGGTGTCGCTTTTTACTTATAGTTCTAGTTGGCAAACCAAGATAGAATATTATAAAATAGATATAATATGATAATTAAATGCGTTTTGTGCCTACTAAAAACTCATTATAGGAACCGGTTATATGCTCAATACAAACTATATATTTGGTAAAAATGTCGAACTGGAGGACTGTACAATTATGACTCCACTATAATCATTATATAACAGTTATATGCCGTTTGTTGCGGAAGAATAATATATAGGAATTTTGAAATTAGTAAAATTCTTTGTACTTGCCCATGTGCTAAAATTAAAAGAATTTTTTTCAGATATATTCTTTTTAAAGTATCTATAATCATTATATATATATATATATATATATATATATATATATATATATTTATATATATATATATATATATATATATATATATATATATGAAATGCAAAATAAAACAGAAAATTTAGCGTTTACGGACTGTGAAATAAGGGAACAACCAATCCATAAATTGTCTCACATTCAGTTCAAGATGAATGTCCGAATTATTTTCATATACTCGTATAAATCCCTCTGCATTTTGTATATCCATAGAATTTCAAATGTGGCTAAATCAAGACTGCTATTGCATTTTGTAATCATCTCATCTTCTATATCTGAAGGACATAGATGCGAGTTTGCAACGATATTTTGCGAAACTACAGAAGTGAATTAACCATTTGAATTTAGATAGAAGTTTAAATTCTAATATACTTTATTTCGAGTAATAAGTCGTCTGGTCGAATTACTTACATTAGTAATCGATAACTTGCGCATGTTTATTGATAAATAATATTTGAGGTCAAAATTAACGGCTGTTTCGTTTTTATTGCTATTAAAGGCAGGTGTGTTTTTTTAAATAACACTTTAATGCAGTTGCCCCAAATGTGCGTACTAACGCCACTTCAAATTTATTCTGTGCTTTGCGGAAAACATCATCTCTCTTAAATTTGGATGTTCATGAAAATTTAATCCTTTTCTGGTAAGGAATACGTCTGCTACGTTTTATTTCTCCTTTATATAAGTGACATAATTAATTGTCTAAACTAACCATTAGAAATTAGAAATATTTTTGCTTCATTATATTAGTGACCTAATGAATCTTGTCCGACAAATCTGTCAATTCTTCAAACAAAAATGCCCAATGTTATATTTAAAGCCAACAAAACTGTTGTAATACAAATATTGTGCAGTCCAGGTTTCGCTTATGGTAAGCTGTTCTTTTTAATTTACCATTAATATCCTTCTTTTGTAGTACATCTAAGATAGGCAGCCAATCACATTTCTCTTGCTTTGACGAGATAAGGGCGAGCACGTTGCTAGAATTGATTAATTAGAATATACAAAAATGGATAAGTTGTTGAAAGTCAATACAAACATCGCACGTCTGCAGGTGTAACGACACAAATAAATTGCTGACATATTGTGTAAATTAAATTCAATTCGATCTACGCTGCACCAATGAGAAAAAAAGCAAAACTCTCCGCTAACCAATAGTGTGCAAGTAGCCATATATTTCTATAAAATGGCTATTTAAGCACGGTAAATTTACCATGCAGTTCAATTGTCGCGTTACGTGTGCGTGCTGTCTTCTGTCATCACCTACACGGATTATTGGATTGGCTTCGCCAACATTGGCAACATCATTAACACCAATCTTGTTGTTGAACAACTAGAGAGACGAGCCAATTACTGCAGAACTTCAACGAAGTTACCCATCGAGATTAAAACGCCACAACAGAAGGAACCAAAACCGAAGTCAACCCGAGCAGGATATCTTCACACTTACGGACCTTCTGGCATTTGCCAGAGAACGCACGACTGGCCCTTTTAAGGGCCCCCTAACAGTACATAACTCTTCATTTTATTTCAGTTTTCCGAGTTTGTAACGACGTACGGCATTTACTTATAGCTGGGGCGTTTACACAGGTTAAATCAAGTTAAATAAACAAAGTAAAGTGCAATGAAATAAATTGAATTAGCATGTTAACAAATGACACTTTAAAAGTTCACGGCATTGCACACAATGCAAATCAGTCGGGTCACCTACAACAACGGTGTGTGGACTAAAAAGAACACCCAGAATTTTCTCCAATGACAACAATATCATCATTGGTCAATTCACCGTTCTTAAAATTAAATAAATCGTTTGTCTGTATACCGGAATCATTGTTCAAACTAATCGGTAATTATTCGGTTGTTGATTCCTTTGAATTTGGTAACATTTTTCAAGACAGAAATGATACAAACAACAATATTGTGTCGGTATGTATTAGGTGTTGCCAACCTAATAACAAATTAGGTCAGTTGTAACCAGAATGAAAAACCAAAGACAGCATGAACGGAAAGTATAATCTCATGCACATTCGTTTCGTGCTTACTGGCGACTCATCAGTAGGAGCCGGTATTACGCCCATTAACTACTATATATTTGGTAGAAGAATGTGGAATAATAGGACGGTACAATCTCCTAGACGAATATGTAAACCTGCAACAGTGAAGCTAACATAATCTAAAGTCAACGACAATGCGACTTCAATGCTAACTCACACTATATAATATATATACCGAGTCTGTAAAGGATACTAACATTATGGCTATTGTGTTAGTAACCAAAACCAAAATTATTGTACCGAAAATGTACCTGATACTAACACTATGGTTTCCGAGTCGGTACATGGTACCAACCTGATGGATATCAATTTATGCTATAGTTCACCGAAATTGAGAATTACATCATTTTCTGAACACCTGTTACTGCAGTAAATCCATTCGCTCTGGCCTTGAACGATATCAGTTATCAGATTTCGCGGTAAGCATGACATCATTCAATTCAATATATAACAGTTAAATACTGTTTGTTTTGGAGAACTAATATATATGCAACTATGTATTAGGTGTTGCGAACCTAGTAAAAAATTAGTTCAGTTGTGACCGGACACAACTGAACTTATTTGTTACTAGGTTCGCAACACCTAATACATACTGGCATATATATTAGTTCTCCGCAACAAACAGTATTTAACAATATTGTGTGTTTACATTGCTGTTTTTAAATATAACGAGGGTTAGATTCCCAATGCCTAGCCAACAATTGTATTTATTTGAATTCCTCGTAACAAGTAGTATGGAACACTATATATTTATTTGAATAATGCAGTGATCACTGCGAAATTTGATGACTATTATAGATCATGATCATATTATGTGGATTTGCAGCATTAAAAAGTGTTCAGAAGTGATCGGTATTGTTAAATTTGATGAATTTTAGCATATCTGAAAATTCATGGTTTGGCTTCATTTCCGACCATTCAACATATATATATATATATATATATATATATATATATATATATATATATATATATATATATATATATATATAATAGTGATTTAGCTTTGTAATCGCATAGTCGAATACTTTATATTAAGTTAGCTTCACTAATACAGATTTACACATTCGTATAGATGATTGTAACGTCCTATTTTTCGACAGACCTCACCCAAATATATAGTGGGTAAAGGGCGTAATACCGGCTCCTACTGATGATTCGCCAATTAGCACGAAACGAATCTGCACGAGACTACACTTTCCGTTCATGCTGTCTTATAGTGTGTATGGAGCGTAGTGTCAGCTCATATTGATGAATCGCTAGTAAGCGTAGAACGCGTGTGTACATGAGATTATATCTTACGTTCATGCTGTTATTTATGCGTCCTTCTGGTTTTATTTGATCTATATGTTTTAACTGGTTACGCAACTCTTAATTCACAGTTGTTTAATGTTCGGGACTGAATTAAAGCTTTGCAGGCGAGTTTTCCAACGAAGTACAAATTATTGTGAGCTGACCAAACGATGTTGCAGTATAATTTTGGATTTTAAGATTGTAATCGGGCACTGATAATAACTATGAATTGTGGAAACTGGGTCGAACGTGCGAGTGATCTTTATATTACAGATGTGCGAATCATTAATCTGAAGTCTATAAACTTAATATTAAGAATTAACTTTATCTTTCATGCAATTAGTATAGGACCGTTACACATGCATGAAATTGTTAATTATATTTATACACTCGGACAATTTTACACCTATTATTAAATTCAAGTTTGCGAGCTAGAAGTTGACATCAGACACATTGAAGCTAACCGGTCATGGACCAACATAGCAAAAAACCGCCAGTCGCACCACTGGTGCGTTTCGACCTTCCATGATCATCATGAGAGTTCGATGGCAAACTAATTAGCAAGGATCAAATCGCAATGCGCATATACGGTAAGCAAAATTAGATATGCGGTTCTCACCTTTAACTGACTCGTACATATTGTACTTGACTGTAAATGTCGGCTTCACAATTTCTATGCAGTCAAAAAATTAATAATTTTCTGCTTTCGCCATATATATAGATAAAACTTTTTTTTTAAATCAACGATTGCTAAATAATTTTAAGTTTAATAGTTTAGAGAAATATCATTACAATTAATTAGTTAAACTAAAATAAAATTAAAGCTTTGGCTCTAGTTTAAACTGTTTCTGATGTTTTGCAGTTACGCACTGTCGATATGCATTCTCATTAAATCGAAATTTTATCAAACATATAGATGGTTTGACTTTAGAATTACCCCATTTCTAATTATAGTTGAGTTTTCCCGTCTATTTTTAGAGAAAATCACTCTGTAACGACATCAAATTGTGCAATCTATATGTACAATATTTTAAAACTCCTTTCCTTCTTCAATAAATTCGACGTATATACAAAATTCAAATTAGAAGATAAAAACAACGGATCTTGCTCTTACCGGAAGGACTTATTCAACTATGTACTTTTGTTATATTAAAAAGACAATTTACAAGATAAAGTCTTAGCCTCGCAAATATGTGTTTTATAGTTGCCTTATGCAATTCAATTATAGTTTAGCACAGTTCCCGTTTGTTTTTAGAAAGCCAAATTGGCAACTTCCAGGTCGCGAACAAACGAATATTATCAAGCTAGAGTGACTTATTCGCAAATTGTTTCCTTAAGCGTTTAATCAGAATTGTTGTTAAAATAAGCCGTGGCGAAGATAGATTTTAAATACCCTTTACTACATGCGTAAAATATCGATCAATTTACATGACGCATCTTCTAGGCATTTAACATCTAGAGTGAATAAATATTGAAAGTTAAAATCGCATTTAATTTTAAAATTAACAAAGTATCCGTCAGAAAATTAACGCATAT
>JAQBSW010006490.1:0-48121 GCA_029291075.1 Eudiplozoon nipponicum | reverse complement strand
CCTCCGCCAAAGTTAAAGTGACATTAACTGATAAATTTAAACCACCTTGGCTAATTGAAACGAATTTTATTTAAAATGAATTTATCCATTTATTTTGCAGAACTTTCTTTGTTTAATTACTTGACTGTATAAATACTTTGAATTGTGCGCGATTTCAGTTTTCGTGCATACTGTCCGTGAACGGTTGTAACTTCCTCGGCCTGCTGCATTTATTTCATTTTCTCCATTTAACGTTTACTCGATTTCTACAATATACGCCTGCTAACACTGTCTTCTATTTTTTATTTATGCACGTATTTTGGGACGTTCTGTAACAAGTAATTTAATTATGCTGTTCTTCACGTCTGTTTCTTTCCAAATTATTTGTTCGGGTGTTTTGTAACGTGAAAGGTTTCACATTCCGATTGCCTAACATTAATTGTCAAGATAATAATTAAATTCGATCGACGTGGAAGCTCATCTTAAATTTGAGGACACTAGCAAGTTAGCATAAGACATCGCAGGTATGCTTTTAGCAGATATGAATGAAAATACAAGCTAATTAGATTCTATTGTACATTCAAAGACTGAACGCGATCTGGCATCTATGGGGTTCTCAGACACCAATAGGTTAGGAGCCTCTACAAAATTTGGCGACCGCGCCATTCCAAGAATATTAAGTCTACCGCAGTATAAATCTGAAAAACATTCAAGTTGGGTCGGAGATGCCCAAATGATATTTAGTGCTTATAATGTTTTAAATTCAATGGAGAGGTTTGTTGCAGATGGATGGCATTGCCTGAAAATTTCCGAAATGCCTTGGAAAATTTCAGAGACAGAACTGTGGAAGAAAAACCGTACAATGCATTTGAGTTATTAATGGCTGAAATTCAACAAAGATATCAGCCTGTAAGATCGGCACAAATGTGCGAATTATTACGCTTAGAAAAATGGGGCGTCAACTACCGTCAGAGTTTTACGAACGCCTTTGCACAAAAGCTTCCAGGTTGAATATATCCAGAGATGTGGTAAATTCTATTTTTACAGCTGAGCTACAATCTAGGCTTAGAACCACATTGGAAGTATTTGAAACTATGAACATTGATTGGCCAACAAAACTCAGAGGGCTAGACGGTGTGTATAAACAGCAGGAACCACAAGTACATGCTGTAACAGCAGATTCTGTCATGGTGCAGCCAGTCAGGGCAGATGCCGAAAACAACCTGACTATACAAGAAACCTTGCGTTACTTATGTAGAAAAGTTGCTAGTTTACGTCGAGATATTTTGCAATTTCAGAGTCAGGATAGATATACTAGACGTCGAGGGAGTCACTCGCGTCAACGCTTTGAAGGGCCACGCGGATGGTGTAAGGCACATTGCGAATACGGACGAAGTGCAAAGTGCCAAGGTGAGAATTGTATATACCCGCGGTAAGGTGGACTCAGATGGAAAGGAAGCACTAAACCGGTAGAGAGAAATCCATCACCTGGAAAAGGAAGAAACCCCCGCTAGTAGGAGCCGTAGGGGGGGTTCCATTGCAAAGTCTCTCAGATATGCATTTAAAAGGCATACTTAAGGCAAAAGTTAAAAATGCGACAAGACCAAATAGCAACAATTTCATTATTAAAGATGAATTATCTGGACTAGAATTTCTCATCGATACGGGTGCTGAGTTAAGCATAGTTAGGTCAGACGTGGGGGAAGCAGATTGCCCTACATTTGATTATCAACTATGGGCCGCTAACGGTAGTCCGATAGGAGTCAAAGGAATGAAAGAAATGTCGGTAACGTTAGGCCAGAAATCTTCCTTTACATGGAATTTTCTAGTAGCCGATGTCAAGGACCATATCATTGGCATGGATTTCTTGACACATTTCAAACTGACATTAGACCCCAAAGCTAGGACTATCGCAGAAGGCGTAAGGACGTCAACACATACTGAATCTAACACGTCGGCAGTTAGAACAGTCCTCTTACCTCGACCAACAGTCGCACATGACTTTGCCGATATAGTCGAGAAGCACCTAGCAGTGTTTCAACCTTTCAGTGCCAAAAGGATAGGTCTGAAGACAGGAGTAGAACACCAAATAGAATTGGTGGCTCCGTTGCCTTGTTCACCAAAGGCTCAACCATTGGCACAACACAAGCAACAGGTTGCTTTGTCCAAATTTCACCAATTGCGCAAAGAGGGGATTTGTAGAAGGTCAAATTCCAATTTTGCTTCCCCAATAGTGGAAGTTCCCAAACCTGAACCGGGTCAATGGAGGGTTTGTGGGAATTATCGTCTATTAAACTCAGTGACGAAGGGTGATTCTTATCCTCTCCCTAACCAGAGTACTTTACTCCGAGATATAATGGGATATGAGGTTTATTCAACTTTAGATCTCTAGAAAGCGTATTATCAGATACCAATGGATGATAGTTCGATACCACTCACCGCAGTCAGATTTCCAGGAGGGGGATCGCATGAATTTCTTCGAATGCCTTTTGGTTTAAAAAATGCCAGTCAGACATTCCAGCGTTTGGCTGAAGAAATCCTTCAGAATTGTCCATTTGTGAGGGTTTACATAGACGACATTATAATTTTTAGTCGCTCAAGAGATGAACATCGTAGGCATTTGGAAACGGTTTTGACCAGGCTGGAACAATATGGATTAGTGGTCAAACCTAATAAGAGTAACATCGGATGCTCTTCAGTTAAATATCTTGGTCATATACTTTCCAAAGACGGAATTAAACCTTTGAAAGATAAGATCCAAGCTATTAAGGACGTTACGGAGCCCCGAACCGTGCGCTAGCTGCGAAGGTTCTTGGGCATGATCAGCTATTACCGTCGATTCATTCCAGGTCTAGCCGGAATTCTAGGATCGTTTACATGCCATCTTACTCGTGAAAAGAGCACGATCAAGAAGTCTTGGCCTATAAACTTGAGTCCAGAAGACCGAGGAAACTTCCAAAATGCCAAGGAAATGTTAAGTGACATAACCACATTAGCACCTGTAGATTGGGAAAAACCTTTCGAGCTAATCACAGATGCCTCAGATGTTGCGTTATGGGCTGTGCTACAGCAAAGCGATCAGGACGTAGTAAGACCGATTGGGTTTTATAGCCATAAGCTTAATGATCAATAAAAACGTTATGATACCTTTGGCAAAGAGCTTCTAGCAGTGTATGCCGCAGTGCTACACTTCGAGCATTTGTTAGACTGTCATAGGTTTATGTTATTGACCGATCATAAGCCGTTGATCAGTATACTTGGTAAAACAGCGAGGCTTAATTACTCTCGTAGAGTAAATTCACAAATAACCCGGTTATCAGATTTCTATTTCACTGTGTCTCATATTGCTGGTAAGGAGAATGTGGTAGCCGATGCACTTAGCAGACCGAATGAAGCCGATGTCGAGCTGATATTTCAAGGTCCGTTTAAGAGTTGAGATAATTCGATGGCTGATTTAGTTAGTCAAATCGAGGAAGCGCAAGGATCGGATCCCTTCACGTTAGTTTTGTCCAAAAGGCCAGGATATGTTCGTAAGCTCATAAGTGGCAAGTGGTTGTTATGCGAAACGTCTAGAAGTCAACCACGACCATATGTGCCGTTGGAGTTACGGGCCAAGATTATCCAAGTGCTACATGACATGGGACATCCATCCATTAAAGCCACCATCCGATTGATCGACGACAGATACGTATGGCCGCACATGTCTAAAGACATACGGGTATGGGTAAGAGCCTGTGCCAAGTTTCAAACGTGTAAGGTGTGGAGACATACCAGAACCGAGATAAAGAATACTGGGATACCAATCCGACGGTTCATACACGTACACATAGACATTGTCGAGATACCTGAAGTAAATGAGAACAAATACTAGCTGACTATGGTAGATAGATTTAGTCGTCAATTTGAAGTGGCGATTTTAAAAGACATGACAGCGCAAGAAGTCTTGTTTGCGTTTCTACATAATTGGATATCGCGTTATGGTGTTCCGGAAAAGGTCACTAGTGATCGCGGTAGTCAATTTATGTCCGAGCTTTTCGAAAGATCTCTCAACATTATGGGACCAACTATATTGCATACTAGCGCGTACAACCCACGAGCAAATGGGATGGTAGAAAGGCTGCATCGTGAACTGAAAGCTGCCATAAGGTGTACTAGTGGAACAAGCTGGATACACGATCTTCCTATAGTACTACTCGCCATGCGCAACAGATATAGGGCACAATTAGGTTATTCAATAGCAACAGTGGTTTATGGAGAACAATGAAGTTTGCCTGGAGATATTTTAATAGAAACTCCAAGCAGTCTTGATTGGGCTTCTAGTTATGTAGATTGGTTTGTAGGAGCACATAGAGATCAGACGTGTCGTTTGAATCCGACCAAAACTAGTAAAGCAAAAACCAAGTGCTATGTGTCCTCTGATCTACGATCGGCCTCGCATGTGTATGTAACTAATGAAAATAGGAAGAATTGCCTGACACCATTTTACAAAGGACCATATAAGGTCAAGAGGATGACTGACAAAAATGTCATCATAGAGGTAAATGACATTGAGGATTGTGTTACGTTGGATCGTTGCATTCCCCAGTTTATCTCGTTAGACGATAGGATTGAATTATCAGATGCGTTGAATGACCGTCTTTCCATGGACGAATCTGATGTGTGCAATCCCATAATACAGGTACATAACGAAATGCAGAACTCAGAAGACACGTCTAATATAGCAAAATTTTATACTACCAATTCACAACATGAAAACTGTTTGGCAATACCAGATGAAACAGAAGAACCAGTGACAACTGCACGGACGCGATGCCGACTTCAGAGGCGCAATTATGCACAACTCGTTCTGGAAGACTACAACGTCAGCCAAAGAATGACCATTACGTCTACTACTAGCCGTTTTTTTTGAGGAGGTGGTGTATGTGGAGGAAAATACTTCCTCCGACAAAATTAAAGTGACTAATTGATAAATTTAAACCACCTTGGCTGATTGAAACGAGTTTTATTTAAAAAGAATTTATTCATTTATTTTCCAGAATTTTCTTTGTTTAAATACTTGACTGTATGAATACTTTGAATTGTGCGCAATTTCATTATTCGAGCATTCTGTACGTGACCGGTTGTAACTTGCTCGGCCTGCTGCATTTATTTCATTTTCTCCATTTAACGGTTACCTGATTTCCACAATATATTTCTGCTAACACTGTCTTACAGTTTTTACTTCCGTATATATTGGGGACGTTCTGGAACAGGTTATTTAATAATTCTGTTTTTCACGTCTATTTATTTCCAGATTAATTGTTCGGGTGTTTTGTAACACAAAAGGTTTCACGTTCCGATTGCCTAACATTAAGTATCAAATTAATAATTAAATATGATCGACATGGCAGCTCATCTTAAGTTTGAAGATACTAGCAAGTTAGCTCAAAACACGGCAGGTATGAATTTAACATATATGAATGAAAGTACAAGCTTATCAGATTCTATTATACAATTAAAGCCTGATCACGATCTGGCATATATGGGCTTCTCAGACACCAATAGGTTAGGAACCTCTACATAATAATACATTTATTTGGCATCAAAGGCCAACTGGCCCGACCATTGAAATAACAAATCAAGGGTAGGATATGTGGAGGTGAAGGTTGAGTTCGGACAGATGAGTTTAAGTGTGAGAGCGAAGATGATGGTGGACCGGAATCAAACGTCGACCGACGGAGTCCTTTGTCGTGGAGATTGAACTGATGGTGTGTAGCATAGACCAGGATAGAGTCGACTAGGTTGAAGCAAGTGAGTCATGCTGGGATCACTGGCGGCTGTTGAACGAGGTTATGATTGATGGAAGACGAGGGGAAGTCGAAGTCCGATGTAAACCGTTGGCTGACCGGCAGGGCTTTTGAGATTATCATTATGTTATTGATTTCATTTATCTTTGTTTTTTATTCAAACATGAGAAAGTATTATCTTAATCAAAATAAAAATGATCATTAGGAATTTATATTATTTCTATATCAGTAAATAAAAATTTAAAAGACATCTTAGATGGAGGCGGTTCGCTAAGTCCCTTTGGCAATTGATTGGAAATTTTGGAAAGAAAATAACTTCCCCGCAACAATTCCCACTAAAGGAGGAGAGACCGACGAATTGATAGATCTAGTTCCATCTTCATGAATCTTTCTTAATATATACATATTGGCACCAGTCAACTGATTCATGTGGAATACTTTTATTTAATAGCACCTCTTACGAAACCATATAGTTTGCAGTGATAAAAACTGTGATCTACTGACGTATATAGTACAGGACACAGAGCTAATATGTTTCACAACGTTTCTTTGTAAAGCCTTTAGCTTATTAAACTTATGCAAGAAATTAAGGATTTAGGCATAACTATTCATTGTACGGCTTCTGCTGAGAGACATATTGAAAGGATAGTAGGCAGTGCCAAGAAAAGATGGGCACTAATAAATAGAAATATATTATCGAATGAAATAAAATTTAAAATGTTTATAATATGGATTAGACCGGTACTAGAATATGCTGCGGGGTAGCTATTTATTTAGTGATGCTATACCATTCCTGCATATGCCTGGTAGCTGATGTTGAGGGCCGTACTTATGATTAGCTCTCGACCTTTTCCCAATTGGTGATGTGAGAAGACTAAGTCGAATCATCCTACGTATGTTGCATACAATCTTGCAAAGCAAATTAAAATTCACTGTTAGTCTAAATTGACCGTGCTCTAAAATAATATATTGTCAACATAAATTACTATCTCGCATAAAAGTAGTCACATTAAACACAATGAATAAATCCAGAACGTCTCGGCAGAATCGACATTTTCGTGTGAATGAGAAATTTACAAAGTATAAAAATCCAGAATGTCTTGGCTGAATACTTCGTACTTATTTTGTGAATGATTGAAAAAATCCAGAATGCCTAAGCAGAGTTGCTGATACACATAAAATACATAAATCCTGGTTTTGAGCGTTAAGTCACATAAATTAACTGCATGTTACCGGCGCATTGCGTGCGATTGTGTTTTATTATTAAACAAAATAAATTTAAATTAAATTAGCCCCAAGCTTGATCCTTGTGGAATTCTACTTGTTACTTTTAGCGGTTCTGATCTCAAATCATTAACTGGAACACTCATTCTTCTATTGAGTAATCTAAAAATATTCGAATCAATATTCAGTGAATTAGTCGCCTTCAAAATAGAATCAAAATATATGGAGTTAAATGCTTTTGAGACATCTATAAAGACAATTAAGGCATCTAACTTTCTCTCATTTACTGTAATTACATGTTTCCCCATGGAGAACATATTAGTAATTGTCGATCTATCTTTCGTAAAGCCATGTTGGCTTATATCAAAAACAACTGGCAAGATAAATTCTAAATGACCTAGTATCAGTTGTGCAATTATCATAAAAAAAGGAAAGATGATAGAGATTAGTCTATAATCATTGGCGTACATTGGCTTGCTTAACTAAGGCAACGGTTTAGCCACTATCCTTAGAATATCGATGGGTACTTTTCGATCCTTCAAAATTCTATTAATAAAAATGCCGAGCGCATTCATAAAAGCTAAGGAGAATCGATATACCAAGGTTATCTTTTTAGATTTTACTTTTAACATTAATTTTTAAAAAACATTACTGTAGATAAAAAGTTCTGTTTACTGGTTATCCGAAAGATCATTTATATCAATCCCAGTTAGATCTCTTCTGGGACTCTAATCAGCACTGCCTTAGACAGTGAATTTCTCCCTGTCTATTTTATTGAATGACACTAGGCAAATAGGAAAGCACACAATCTGAATCTAAATGCATCAATTATAGAAGTGCAATAAATTTTCAACCTAAAATGTTTAGGCTTGATTCTTATTGGCACTTGTTATCGCCTCGATTTCTTGAACTCTCTCTACACTCGTTGCCTTCACACACTGTTTTACAAATTCTTTTACACTTGCACAGCATGCCGTCAGTCAAACAAAATCTTTCTGCTGCGCATCTTGACAGTCTTTATTGCTTAACTTTTTAATCAGATCCATAATGTTGTCAGCAACATAACGTTGCCGTACATATCGTCAGCAAGACACATCCTATTGTAGGAGGTTTTGTAGCTAATGTAAGAGGTTCTGCGAGCTAGTTGTCTATTTAGTGCGAAGTAAACCTCCTAAATAATATCTGGTAGCTGTTATTAAGATCCGCGTTCAGCATTAATCCATGTCCCTTTTCTGAAGGGTGAAGTAAGAAAACTCATCAATTTTCATCCGTTTATTGCAAATGGAACAGCTAAGCATGAATCAATTCACAGTTAAACAAAACGGACCGTGCTCTAGACGACAACAAAACGATATATTGTCAACAAAATTGAATGTCTTATACACAAGTAATTATTAGGAACACAAACGTTTGAATCGTGATGAATACATGTAAATAATTGAACATATTTGATGATGTATATCACTGGTAAATATTGTCATTGATAATTGATGGAAAAAATCGTGTAAAAACAGTTTTGTAAAAGCATCACAAATAATTATTCCACCGTTTGCTAGGTTTTTATTGATTTAGTTATAGTAATCCATTGAACTATAGAATTTGTGAATGTGATTGTGGAACATCTGATGTCCTGATGCGTGAAATGATATATTTATGCAAAGAAAAATTATCGATCCACATATGCACTATAACCCACCGCAAGTTCCCTGTGTATTGTGCGCGGGAGTCCATATTTATTAAACAAAACTCTATTAATTACAATTAAATTTACAGTTCAAGAAATCTCAATTAAAACTGCTTGAAACTAACAGAGATTGTTTCTAAAATCACAGTTAAGAGAAATATTGTAAAAAACGGAGTTAGATTATTTGACCTTAAAGAGCACTATATTTGTCAAAATTGAACATTGTTGTGTTGTAACGCGCAGCCGCGTGTTACAATAGCACACAACGTAGCATTTTCATATCATGCATATGCTAATCAACTGATTGACGTCATTCTACCCAGCAACCACTAATAAGGAAACAGGAAACATCTAGCAAGGTTCTCTGGACATCTAGAAATTTGTCTCTAATCTGGTAATTTCGCTACTAAACTAAAGTATTTGGTCGCAGCGCAACAGCCGGAGAGTTACTACTTCGTGGATTATTAAAATTAGCATTAAAAGGATTTCCTTTCTTTAATTCAGTTTTATTCATAGGTGTTTTAGCTTTGTAACTTTTTTCTTATACTTTGCATCAATTCGTTGTAATTCAATTTTAGCCCCAATTTATTGAATTTCTTAACTGCTTGGAATATGCATATCTCACTTGTACCTTCTCAAATATCCATCATTCTTTTATTAATTGTTTCTCTGTCACGGCTGTTTATCCCTTAAGTTCCAAATATCTGATATGAATTGATGGAAATCTTAAGCTGAAATTGTCAGTCGAATCATCAATCCTAACACAAAAGATGCAAAATATTAACATAATTGTAAATTCTCAGTCCAATCCAACAATACACCTAATATCTTTACACAAATATATCTTTTTAGATGTCACAAGGAATGGGCGACCTAGTGTTCTTTTACATTCCATATATAACCATGAAAGACTTATGGTTGTATCGTAATGAAAACATTGTCACTTTTGGTTTTTATATGGCTTTGCATGATGACCACGGAGATTAGAGCAAAACCACATGATGAATTTAAGTACGCGGTTAATATGCATTTCTTCCATACTTCCCTCAGAGACAACACGGACTGGAAACGCAACATTTTTCTTTGACACCTGTTATTCTCGTCGTTATTCGTTATACTGATGTATTCTAACCTAACGTTAGTTATAGTGTAACAATTTTCAGAATACTCTCCGCGCTGTTTGCTCACAGAGGACTTTTGTTTATCCATTTAGATTCTAATTGTGTTTCCACCTATTTAAGCTTCAAGGGATCTACATCGGACTACGGAAAAAAACAAATTCTACTGTATTCTGCCTCAAGGATTCACCAATCGGAATGCTATACAAATGTTGCGTGCATGTTGCAATAATCTGAGTTTCGGTACTCTACTGAAAATCGAGATTCCATTATTTTTTAAAGAATCGATTCTAGTCGACATTATCCTAGTCAAATATATCGTTTGTTTTGTTATCTGCATGGAGCTATGCTAAATCCGTCAAGCGTTACTCTTCTTAACAATCCTTCACAAGTTCCATTGCTATTGTTATTGATAAAAAATATTGTTTTTCACTGTTTCAATCAATTTTATATAATCCTGCTTTTGATATGTATCTTGATCGTTTTAAATGTCGGTCCAGATTGCTTTTGTTGCCAAATAATTGTCTATTATTGTTATTATTTAAGGCAATTGCCTGTGAATATCCTTATTAATCCCTCTCAAGTCACCAACAGTAAAATTTTACCTGATTGCTGATTGTAACGTTGCCAAGCGCTGGTTGATACATTACAATAGTTGTTCCCGTGAGGAAAGCTTTCAAGCTGTTGCGATTTTTCGCTGAACTAAATAATAGAAATATCGCAAAATTATTTAAATATTCGAACTAATTTTTATTACCGCTGAATATTTAGAAAATTTTCTACAGTGAACGAAATGATCATATTGTAGGAGGTATTGTGGTAATTGTAAGAGGTTTTTGCGTACCTGCTGTTTATTTAGCGATGCTATGCCATTCTTACATATGCCTGGTAGCGTTTACGGAGAAGATTAGTTTCGTGGGCCGTGCTCATGATTAATGTAAGATTTCTTTCCAATGAGTGATGTGAAAAGTCTAAGTCGAATTATTGTAACACGCGGCTCCGCGTTACAACCCAACGATGCTCAATTTTGACACAATATTTCTCTTAACTGTGATTTTAGAAACAATCTCTGTTAGTTTCAAGCAGTTTTAATTGAGATTTCTTGAACTGCAATTTTATTTGTAATTAATAGGGTTTTATTATTAAATATACACACCCGCGCGCAATACGCAGGGAACATGCGGTGGATTATAGTGTCATAGTGGATTTATTTCTCTCAGTTGGATTATTCGCAGTTTATACAAGTGATTTACTGTTCGCATCTAATTATACCTATCCGAATTTCAGAGTACAATGGATTATTATAATTAAATAAATATAAGTTAAAACCATATAAAACAGTGAATTAAATATTTGTGACTTTTTTTCATTGAAGTTTTTACACGATTTTAATCTAGTTATCACCAGTGACAACTTTTACCAGTGCCTTTATTCATATCATCCTATATTTTCAATCGGTTACTTTTATTTACCACAATTCAGAAATTTGTGAAAGAATAATTGCTTGTGTATAAGACATTCAACTTAGTTAACACTGTTTCGTTTTGCTGCCGCCTAGAGTACGGACAATTTTGTTTAACTGTGACTTGTGTATAAGACATCAACTTTGTAAACAGTATTTCATTCTTTTGCCGTCTAGAGCACGGACAATTTTGTTTGACTGTGACTTGTGTATAAGACGTTCAATTGTGTTAACAGTATTTCGTTTTATTCCCGTCTCGAGCACGGTTTATTTCGAATAGCTATGAATTTTCCATGCAACTCTGTGTACAATACATATGTAATCATTCGCTTTAGCCTTCTCGCATCACCCATCGGGAAAATGCTGGGGATTGATCATAAGCACGGATCTCAACAGCCGCTACCAATCCTATGTAGGGAGACAAGAACCAGCAAAGTACCCCTACATTATCATATGTATATTATAAGCAATGTTGCAAAGTAAATTAAAATTCACTGTTAGTCTAAATTGACCGTGCTCTATAAGGCAGCAAAATAATATATTGTCAACACAAGTTAGTATCTAGGCACAAACGCAATGCCATAATAAACACAATTAATAGATCCAGAATGTCCTAGCTGAACTATTAGTGGTTATGTATAACTGATTAAACACTCAAAATATATATCCAGAATCTCCTAGCTGAACTGTTCGTTTCGGATAAAGGATTGAGAAATACACAAAATATAAATCCAGAATGTCTTAGCAGAACAGTTTGTAGTAATGTATTAAGGTTTAAAACAGAAAATATATAAATTCTGGCTTTGCGAGTTAAATCAGAAAAATCCATTGCATGTTACCGGCGTATTACGCGCGGGTGTCTATTATTATTAAACAAAACCCTATTAATTACAAATAAATTTTCAGTTCAAGAAATCTCAATTAAAACTTCTTGAAAATAACAGAGATTTTTTCTAAAATCACAGTTAAGAGAATGATTTCTGAAACCAGAATTCGTATTTGTGACTCTAAGGAAAGCCGGATCTGATGAAATTGATATTCGTTGGATTGTAACGTAGAGCCGCGCATTACAATATAATAACAGATTAAATTCGTGGACTGTAGGGTTTATGCACCTAAAGCAACAAGTCAACTTTACGTTTATTGTTCAAGCGCAAAACAAATGTGGTACGATTCAAATTCAACGCAGCATTTCTCGCCGTCTAAATTGCAACATTAAAATTCCATGTGGTTATTTTAAAGCTTTTTTCAATTACATCTGTACAGAAAGTCAAATCTAGGAGTATTTGAGAGGACTATATTTTTGCGACAATTATTTTTTCTTCAATGCTTCGTCTTCAGACTTACATTTATTGCTACCATTGATATAAATAATTGTCGGAGAATTTTTTCTATACACGTAGATTGTCAACGCAAAAAATATTTTACCAGTATTAGTTTTTAACTGTATCACCAGTTCTTGGCCAATTTATTTCTGGAAAGTAATTTGACCAGTTATTTCAAAAGAGGCAGATTCATATTTTATCTGTTCATTTTAAGTCAGTTCAAACTCTGGTTGCCGTTTTGTATCGTCACTTTAGCTATTTATAATAGTAAATGTTCTCAAACTTTTCCTATCTTAGTTACCACCTATGCGTCTTTCATTTTTATGTTTGACTAATTTCTATGGAGAAATCCCTATCAGATAAGACTAATGTATTTGACAGATTCTTTGTGGGCAAAGCACAGGCTAATCAAGCCATTGTCCGAAATTTCCGTTTGCATAGGACATACCAGCATGGACATCAATCGTAATTCCTTCGATTCTTTAGTCAGCATGCTCGGAGAAATTGGTTCTATGATTAAAAAAGATAATTTTATCCATTTTAAATTTTACTACACTGTTCAGAAATACAACCAAACGTGGTCCAATTTATCTTCATGGCTCACCATATGCCACAAAAATTAAACAGAGTATTTTTATCACGCATAGATAGAAGAATCAAAGTCCGGACAGGCCTTTCGCGGCTCATATTGATTCCTTCCGTTCATGTAAAATTTGCTTCAAAAACATTATCGTCATTCAAAATGAGTAACCAATCGACATACAACCAAATGTACTAATAGATATAAAAAGATTTAAAAACCCGAGTCAAATTTATCGTAGACAACGGTATACTTTTTTCAGCTTCAAATGCGATTCAAATGCTAGGGTTACATTAGGAGTTCATTTGCAATAACCAAAGTTGCATCCATTCCATTGTCAGCGTTTCACTCAATGTAAAAATTTACGACTTAATTTTTTGACCAAATTCATTGTCGCTTAGGTCTCATACAACAATCTAAACTTTGATTTTCTTGACTTGAGAAAAGTCTATAGACACTGAGTTCTGAAAATTTGGAGTACCATGTCATACATCCATCTTCGTTAAACCATTCGACAGAGACATCAACAAATATTAGAGAACATATACTTGTTTGTTTTCATCAAATCCTAGCTATGCAGCACTAACACGATGCTTAGCATCAACAACTACGGATCACCTACTGCATTTAACAATGAGTTGTTGATTTCTGTTAAACTTAAAGCCGCTCAAGGTGAATTCTAAAAAAAGAAATCATCATTAGTTGATGAAAACATCTTGAAAATTCCCATTGCATTTGATCAATAGAGTTAGTTGATCATAAAAACCAGTTGGGAATATCGCATGCTAAATTTTGTGACAAAAGCATATTCGTACCATATTACCATTATAAATAAATCGTAAGAAAGATTCAGTTAAGGTAATTACCTCTTGTTTATTCACCTTAGAAAATCCTAACGCCACATACCGTTAACATCAGGAGATATAGAGAATAATACTTCCATCACTACATTTGGTTTATCCGAATAAATTTGCATGTTACTTGGTCGAAAGTGAATAACTCAGACAATTCAGAGATACATTGACATTAATATACAAAACGAAACCGAATAGTTTATGTGATATCTTGATGACATAATGATCTTTAGTACTGACTAAAGCGCTCATGCTGAGCATCTTGAAAATGTCGATTACACGTGGTATACTGTAACACGCGGCTCCGCGTTACAACCCAACGATGTTCGATTTTGACAAATACAGTGCTCTTTAAGGTCAAATAATCTAACTCTGTTCCTACACAATATTTCTCTTAACCATGATTTTAGAAACAATCTCTGTTAGTTTCAAGAAGTGTTAATTGAGATTTCTTGAACTGTAATTTTATTTGTAATTAATAGGGTTTTTTATTAAATAAACAGAACCGCGCGCGATACACATGCAACACGCGGTGGACTATTGTGTCACAGTGGATTTATTTTGCTCAGTTGGATTAGTCACAGTTTACGTGAGGGATTTACTGTTCACATTTAACTATGCCTATCCGAATTTCAGAGAATAATGGGTTATTATAATGACATGAGTTAAAAACATAGCAAACAGTGAACTAATTATTTGTGAATTTTTGTCATTGAAGTCTTTACACGGATTACACACATTCATTTTCAGTGGCAACTTTTAACAGTGACTATGTTCATATCATCATGTATTTTCAATCGGTTGCATGTATTCATTTAAATTCAGACATTTGTGAAAGAATAATTGCTTGTGTGCAAAATATGTTCCTTTATAAACAGAGCTCATTTTAACTTTTGCCGTCTAGAATACGGACAATTTAGTTTGACTGTGACTGGAGTTTGAGACATTCATTTGTGTTAAAATTTGTTTTTATTGCCAATCAGAACACGGTCAATTTGGACTAGCTGTGAATTCTATTTCTATTTGCAACATTGTGTACAATATACTTGTGATAACTCGTTTTAGCCTTCTTATATCAACCATCCGAAGAAGATCAGAGACTGATCATGAGTACGGGTAGTAACAATAGCCACCATGGATAAGTAGGAAGGGTACAGAATCACGAACTAGATAGCTACCCCGCAAAAATACGCCTACATAAATGGTGCCCCGGTTCGTCGAACTCACAGCCAGCAAAGGTTTAATAAACATCTAGATTTTGAGAAATGCAAGCACTTTGGATGAATGCCACAAAGGAAAGTAAACTCTAAGACACATATCACAGAAAATCACCCTCTCGGGATTACAATGCTCGAAGACAGTTGCAGGAGGTCGACGTCGAGAGACCGGGCCATAGTGCCACAGTTACCAGCAGAGTGGTGTCCGAATCACCGCAGCTATGGCCACTCCACACGTCATTGCCTCGGAAACGGCTGCAAATTCCCGCGCACAGACGCGACGTTCAAGTGGGCGCGGTCACCCTCAACAACTCAGGAGGATCCGCCCATGGAAGGTTCGGAAGACGGGTGGGGTCAGCCTCCTCGGCGGCAGCAGAGGCTGAGCGCCCCAGATTGTTGGCCGCTCCACGTCTGATGGCTCGAAGCACGTTGCCTTCGCGATAGAGCGCAATCAAACTATTGTCTTTACAGCGTCGGCTCCAGTAAAGTCATTCTTCAAACGCCCAAATGCCAGCAACCAGTCTCGTCGTCAGTTGCCACTATCAACATCTTTTCTCATCCGTGACGCAACCTCTGGCGAATTATTTCTCATAGACACTGGATTAGATGTAAGCTTACTACGCCACAATTATTTCGAACCCACCCACCCAATCGACACCTGCAGTCTGACCTGCACCAATTGCTCCAACATAGCGACACACAATCTCGTTCTGCAACTCAGAAAGATGTTTCAAATATCCGTTCATCATCGCCAACACGACAAGAAACATCATTGGACGTGACTTTCTCGAACACTTCGACTTAACCATTCGTCCAAGAACACGAGAGATACGCACTGCTTACAATCAGTTGCTTACATCAGCGCAAAACATATGACTTGCGCCTAAACAGTCTCATCTATACAGCTTATTCCATCTGTTACTCATGTACCGCAACTGGACGATGTTCTGAAACGTCATGATGAAATTTTCAAACCTATTTACTTCATGCCCGATCTCAAGAGGAAGCGTGCCATCACAACCCATCGTACAATCCTGTCGAAACCACTTCCTCATCCTCCACGAGCACGTCCATTGGCACCACACAAACATAAGGCTGCCAAGCAAGAATTAGCCATGCTACGTCAACAAGGCATCTGTACACGATCCAGCACACCTTTTCCATCGCCTGTGGTAGTAGTACCAAAGAGTGAACCAGACAAATTCAGGGTGTGCGGGGATTATCGTATTCTCAATTCTTGCACACCGTCTGATTCGTACATCCTGCCAAATCCAGCCGACCTACTCAGATCTGCTATCGGTCATGCTGTGTATTCAAAACTTGACTTGGTAAAAGCATATTATCAAGTACCGATGGACAAAGACTCAGTATCATATACTGCACTCAGATTCATCGGAGGTGGCACACACGAATATCACTATATGCCTTTCGGTCTCAAGAATGCCTCGCAAACATTCCAACGTGTTATGGACGAAATACTTGATGGTCTACCATTTGTAATTCCATATCTAGACGACATCCTGGTATTCTCCAACTCAATGACCAATCATATACAACATATTGAGATCCTGCTCACACGTCTAGCAGACTATGGCCTCCGACTTCATTGCAACAAATGCGTCTTTGCACAGAAATCAATTAAATTCCTTGGTCATCAAATTTCTGAAGAAGGCATGACACCTATACCTACTAAGGTACGTGCTATTCAAGATCTACAGCTTCCAACCACCGTTCGGGCATTACGACGATTCTTGGGCAAGATGAACTACTATTCTCGATTTGTACCCGGCCTTGCCAAGATTCTGGCACCTCTTCACAAATATCTCGTGCCAGAAAGCCGTTTTGTCAAGAAATCACAGTCGATTCAGCTCAACGTGGACGATATGCAGGCTTACGAGGATGCCAAATTGGCCCTATGCAAAGCGACCATGCTACATTCCCCGGATTGGTCTCCACCTTTTGAATTATTAACTGACACATCCGACGTTGCCATAGGGGCAGTACTTCAACAATTCCTCAATGGAATACACCAATCTATCGCTTTCTATTCGCAAAATCTACAACCTCGCGAGACGCGATATGATACGTTAGGAAAAGAATTACTCGCAATCTACCGGTCGATCCTACACTTCTACACCTATCTGGATGGCCGAAAGTTCAAGATCTACACTGACCATCTTACTCTTCTTCCGATGCTGAGAGGAAAGAAAGAATATTTATATTCACGACGTGTCAACTCACAACTTACACGTATACACGAGTATGAATATGAAGTCACTCATGTCAAAGGATCAGAAAATGTAGTCGCAGACTCCCTAAGCCGTCCTGCAGACCTCCGTGCCTCAATAATGTGTCTTTCACCTATAAGCACTCAGGAATTGCAAGCAGCTCAGCAAGATGATCCATCACTTCGGAAATTTGATGTCAATCGACTGAAAACACTTGATTATGATGGAACTCTGCTGCAGTGTGAAATAACTGGCGTGGGCCCTCGGCCGTTTATACCTGAAAAACTCCGTCACAAGATCTTTGAAGTCTACCATTCAATGAGCCACCCATCTGGCGAAGCATCAGTGGAAATTCTATCCAGAACGTACAATTGGCCTGGCATGCGGCAAGATATCAAGATGTTGTCAAAACAATGTCTAGAATGTCAGAAATGCAAAGTGACGAGACTCACCAAAACGACGCCACAAGTCATTCAATTGCCAAAAGTCCGGTTTACGCACATACACGTTGATCTGGTAACCTTACTTTCCGTGAACAATATGCGATATCTGCTGTCAATAAGAGATCGCACCACTCGATGTTATGAGGTAATACCACTGCCAGACATGAAGCAAGAAACTGTCAGTTATGCGCTAGAGCTCAATTGGTTTGCTCGGTTCGGTGCTCCAGCTGAAGTGACAACCGATCGTGGCGCACAATTCCTCGGAGAAGAATTCGCAGCCCTACTGCAATACTTTGGAATTAAAAACTCCGTGACCGCGGCTCGCAACCCGAGAGCAAATGGTTTCGTCGAAAGGCCACACCGAGAACTGAAAGCGGCGCTCAAGGCTAGCCCAGAAGAAAATTGGCTTGCGGCTTTACCGAAAGTACTCCTATCAATGCGTACAAGACCTCGTGAGCCGATCAAATGTAGTTCCGCTGAAATGGTATTTAGCGAATGTCTACGGCTGCCTGGCGAACTAGTCCGATCACGCTCTGAAACTGCAATAACGATAAACGATCCGGCATTTCTGTTTCCACTTCGCAGTTTTCTACAATATAACGCTCAGAATCGGCCGATCTGTTCTACACGACAGCAACATGGTCCAATTTATAAACGCAAAGATTTTGAAAGCTGCAAATGGTTCTTCGTCAACAACGAAATGGATAACAGGATTCTAGCCAAACCGAAGCGCGGTCCTTATCGTGTGTTAGATCGACGTCAGAATTAAATCATTTTAGAAATTAATGGCAAAGCTGAAGCTGTCTCTAAAGACAGACTGTTCCCGGACGACGTTGATCTAAATGACCCGCTGTTCCGCGATGTTGACCTATCAGGCGGTGAAAAAACGATAACTCCACCTCCAGACAGTTTTGCTGACTACGGACTGACGCCCGACATCTCATCAACAACCGAGCCAACTGACGCCGTCACGCCGCCGCGAGATATAGAGGAACCAGAATCAGTGTTTACAGAGCCAAAATCAGTCGTTACACGGTATGGCAGAGCAATAACACCTCCAGTAGGGTTAGCTTCCTCCATTGTGTACTAATTTTCATTGTCCGGGGGGTGGGTGTATGTAACACGCGGCTCCGCGTTACAACCCAACGATGTTCGATTTTGACAAATACAGCGCTCTTTAAGGTCAAATAATCTAACTCTGTACTTACACAATATTTCTCTTAACTATGGTTTTAGAAACAATCTCTGTTATTTTTAAGCAGTTTTAATTGAGACTTCTTGAACTGCAATTTTATTTGTAATTAATAGGGTTGTTTATTAAATAAACAGAACCGCGCGCGATACGAATGGAACACGTGGTGAAATATTATGTCACAGTGGATTTATTTCGCTCAGTTGGATTATTCGCAGTTTACGTAAGGGATTTACAGTTCACATTTAACTATGCTTATCCGAATTTCAGAGAATAATGGGTTATTATAATGACATGAGTTAAAAACATAGCAAACAGTGAACTTATTATTTGTGAATTTTTGTCATTGAAGTCTTTACACAGATTGCACACATTCACTTTCAGTGACAAATTTTAACAGTGACTATGTTCATACCATCATGTATTTTCAATCAGTTGCATGTATTCATTTCAATTTAGACATTTGGGAAAGAATAATTGCTTGTCTGCAAAATATGTTTCTTTATAAACAGAGCTCATTTTAAATTTTTTCCGTCTAGAATACAGGCAATTGAGTTTGACTGTGACTGGTGTTTAAGACATTCATTTGTGTTAATTTTGTTTTTATTGCCGACAAGAACACGGTCAATTTGGACTAACTGTGAATTCCTTTTCCATTTGCAACATTGTGTACAATATACTTGTGATAACTTGTTTTAGCCTTCTTACATCAACCATCCGAAAAAGATCAGAGACTAATCATGAGTACGGGTAGTAACAATAGCCACCATGGATATTTAGGAATGGTACAGAATCAAAAACTAGATAGCTACCCCGCAAAAATACTCCTACAAGTCAATGCGCTCAAAATAAATTTTGTTACAACATGAGGATCAAGAAAGGTTAAAATCTAGTGCCGCATATAGTTCAGGAGATAGAAATAATTTAAACAACTTTTCTTTGTACAGCTTCTATCTTCATGGATTCCAAGTAGCGGCAGCATATTCTAGTATCTGTCTAATCCTTATTATATACATTTTAAATTTTATGTCATTCGATAAGATATTTCGATTTATTAGTGCCCATCTTTTCTTGGCACTGCCTACTATCTTTTCAAAATGTCTCTCAACAGAAGCTGTACATTGAATAGTTATGCCTAAATCCTTTATTTCTTGCATAGGTTTAATCTCAAAAACATCCTTAATCACAGAATCTTGAAAATAAACGTAATTAAAGTCTAAACTGATGCAATATGAGCTCAACTTAAAGGAGAAATAGACTAACCAAAGTTACATTAGTTAGTATATAACTGAAAATTGTGTGCAGTGTAGTGTGCGGTAGGATGGCTCAGTGGTTGGAGCACCAGATTCGGAAGCAAGCGTGTCCAGTTTCGAGTCCTGGCCGCGGCAAATTCTGGCCAGTACATGATGAGTTCCCAATAAGGACGAAACTGGTCTACTGGATGAATTGCCTTTTCTACACTATACAACTCTTAGTTTATACTGACATATGTAAGTAATTAATGGGTCAGGTGTTTATTTCAAGACCGCAACCTTGATTATAATAATTAAAGTCTCTTCTTTTACCTATTTTTAAAGCTATCACCTTTATGGTTTATTCTCGTATTCCAAGTGTAATCAAATATCTACTTAAATCATGCAAATACACACATACACACACACACACACACACACACACACAATAATAATAATAATAATACACACACACACACAAATTTATTTGGTAATCGTGCCAACTGGCCCGCCTGACCATTCGGGTAGGATATGTGAGGTGAATGAATTGTGACTAGCGTATTTAATAGCAGGGGAAGGGGTTGACGATGTGCGTATCATTAGCATCAAGATAGTTCAATCTGGTGAAAAAAAATAAAAACGAAGTTCCATTTGACTAGACAAGATCAATTGGAGATAGTCCATGAAGTGTCGGAGCATGCAGGCGGTGTAGGTTGTGTCCGGACAGATGAGTTTAAGTGTGAGATCGAAAATGATGGCGGACCGGAGGCAGACGTCGACCGATGGAGTCCATTCTCAATCTAATGTCACATTATTTTTAGAGAATTCGACATTTTTTGGAACAATTGGAAAGATTATTTTTAAATCATTAGCAAATTTGCAAACTCGAACGATAAGGATCTTATTATAATCAAGGTTGCGGTCTTGATATAAACACCTGACCCATTAATTACTTACATATGTCAGTATAAACTAAGAATTGTATAGTGTAGAAAGACAATTCATCCAGTAGACCGGTTTCGTCCTTATTGGGAACTCATCACGTACCGCGATAAATTCTGGCCAGTACTTGATGAGTTCCCAATAAGGACGAAACCGGTCTACTGGATGAATTGCCTTTTCTACACTATACAATTCTTAGTTTATACTGACATATGTAAGTAATTAATGGGTTAGGTGTTTATATCAAGACCGCAACCTTGATTATAATAATTGTTATCACCACCCGCGCAACCAATGTTCGTTTAATGATAAGGATCTTAGTTTCCAAATTTTCAAATACGATTTTAAATGAAATTAAACTTATGCAAGAAATAAAGTATTTAGTCATAACTATTCAATGTACAGCTTCTGCTGAGAGACATATTGAAAGTATAGTAGGCAGTGCCAAGAAAAGATGGGCACTAATAAATCAAAAATATACAAATCGAAATAACATAAAACTTAAAATGTATATAATATGGATTAGACCGATATTAGAATATGCTGTCGCTACTTGGAATCCATTAAAAAGGGTTTGTCCAATAAGATAGAAGCTGTACAAAGAAAAGTTGTGAAACAAATATGCTTTCTATGTGGAAACATGTAATTACATTAGATGAGAATAAGTTAGATGCATTAATTGTATTTATAGATATCTCAAAAGCTTTTGACTCTATATCTTTTGATGCTATTTTGAATGCGATTAATTTATTGAATATTGATCCGAATATTTTTACATTACTTAGATACTATTTATATAATCGAAGAATGAGTATTTAAGTAAATGATTTGATATCAAAATCGAAAAGAGTAACAAGTGGAATTCCACAGGGATCAAGTTTGGGGCCAATTTTATTTAAAATCGTATTTGCACATTTGGAAACTAAGATCCTTAACGGTCGAGTTTGAAAATTCGCTGATGATTTAAAAATAATCTTTCCAATTGATCCAAAAAATGTCGAATTCTCCAAAAATAATGTGACATTAGATTTGTATGATTTGAGTAGATATTTGATTACACTGGGGCTGAGAATAAACAATAAAAAGACGAGAGCTTTAAAAACAGGTAGCAGAACAGACTTTAATTGTTTATTTTCATGATGCTGTGATTAATGATGTGTTTGAGATTAAACTTATGCAAGAAATAAAGGATTTAGGCATAACTATTCAATGTACAGCTTCTGCTGAGAGACATATTGAAAGTATAGTAGGCAGTGCCAAGAAAAGATGTGCACTAATAAATCGAAATATCTTATCGAATGATATAAAACTTAAAATGTATATAATATGGATTAGACCGGTACTAGAATATGCTGTCGCTACTTGGAATTCATTAAAAAAGGGTTTGTCCAATAAGATAGAAGCTGTACAAAGAAAAGTTGTGAAACAAATTAGTCCTATCTCCTGCACTATATACGCCTCTAGATTACAGTTTGTATCACTGCAAACTTTGTGGTTTCGGAGGATGTGCTATTGCATAAAAGTATTCCATTTGAATCAGTGGACAGGAGCCTATATGATTCCTATAAGAAAGAGTCATGAAGTTGGAACTAGATCTGGACATTTGGCAAAGTCTCCTCCTTTGGTGGGGAATGTTGCGTGCAGGTTATTCTCTTTTTCGAAAATCTACAAAATTTATAACCAATTGCCAAAGGGGCTTAGAGAAATGCCTCCATCTAAGATGTCTTTTAAATTTTTATCTACTGAACTAGATAAAGTCTACAATCCTGCTGATATTTTTTATTTTGATTATGATAATACTTTCTCATGGTTGAATAAAAGACATAGATAATTGTTATCGGAAACAAAATTTCTTGAGATTTTTACTTCCAAGTTTTCTATTATTAAAATTGAAATGTTATGCATTATATTGTAGGCGTATTTTTGCGGGGTAGCTGTCTAGTTCGTGATTCTGTACCGGTCCGACATATCCATGGTGGCTATTATTACTACCCGTGCACATAAACAGTCTCTGATCTTTTTCGGATGGTTGATGTGAGAAGGCAGAAATATGGTGTTATACATATATTGTACACAATGTTGCAAATAGAAAAATAATTCACAGTAAGTCCATATTGACCATGTGTTGGTCGGCAATAAAAACAGATTTTAACACAATGGGGTGACTTAAACACCATTCACAGTTAAACTAAGTTGTCCGTCTTCTAGACGGCAAGAATTAAAATGATTTATGTTTATAATGAAAAATGTTTTGCACACAAGCAGTTATTCTTACTCAAATATCTGAATTGGAATGAGTATAGTCAAACGATTGAAAATACATGATAATATGAACATAGTAAAATTATTTATGTTTATAAAGGAAAATGTTTTGTGTAATCCGTATAAAGACTTCAATGACAAAAACTCACGAATATTTAGTCCACTCTTTGCTATGGTTTTAATTCATATCATTATACTAATCAATTATTCTCTGAAGTTCGGATAAGCATTATTAAATATGAACAGTAAGTCCTTCACGTGAATAACGAATAATCCAACTAAGCGAGATAAATCCACTGTGACACAATAGTCCACCGCATGTTTCAGCCGTATCGCGCGCGGTTCTGTCTATTTCATAAAACCCCTATTAATTACAAATAAAATTTCAGTTCAAGAAATATCGATTAAAACTGCTTGAAACTAACAGAGATTGTTCCTAAAATCACAGTTAAGAGAAATATTGTGTAAGAACAGAGTTAGAATATTTGACCTTAAAGAGCACTGTATTTATAACAAACGAACATCGTTGGATTGTAACACGGAGCCGCGTGTTACAATATAATCATGTTAGTCAACAATACATACAATCAATTGCTAGTCATGGTTCTCATTTTTTTGCATAATGTTACACTCGAATTATACCTTAATTTGTCCTATTTTGATGATGAATCTATTATTCCTTACAGCCGAACTTTCTGATATTGATATATTGTACAGTACATCTAGTGAGATATACTTATCTACATGAGACTAATTGCACATTTTTATGTGATGTGATAACTTTTTTTTATATTGCACATTTTCCAATTTTATTATTTGATGGAACATGTGTGGTTTGAATCCAAATAAATATTCTAATCTATTCTATTCTATTCTTAAAGATGTCTTTTAAATTTTTATCTACTAAACTAGAAACAGCTCTACAATCCTGTTGATATTTTTATTTTGGATTATGATACTTTCTCATGGTTGAATAAAAGACAAGGATAATTGCTTATCGGAAACAGAATTTCTTGAGATTTTTATTTCCAAGTTTTATATTATTAAAATTGAAATGTTATGAATTATATCATCATGTTAATCAACAATACATACAATCAATTGCTAGTCATGGCTCTCAATTTTTTGCATAATGTTACACTATAATTATACCTTATTTTTTCCTATTTTGATGATTTATCTATTACTCATTACAGCCAGGCTTTCTGATATTTATATATTGTACAGTAAAACTAGTGAGATATACTTATCTACATGAGACTAATTCCACATTTTTATGTGATGTGATAACTTTTTTTATATTGTACATTTTCCAATTTTATTATTTGATGAAAGATGTGTGGTTTGAATCCAAATAAAGATATTCTATTCTATTATATTCTATCCTGGCAAATCTTATTCCGCTTTGGTTTACCCGTCACCTTCGAGTCATTTCTTTTATCCATAAGATCACAACTTGCTTACCACTCTCCAACTTTGCCCACCCAAGTCACCACTACGCCACACGTTCTAGTAACTCTTCTATCCAAGCTAACCATACCCCCACCATATTTAAAAAAATCTATCTCTTCTCCAAAGCCACTAATGTCTTCAACGCTCTTCCCACAGACATAAAGCTCCTACCCCAGCACGAATTTAAAAAGGCAGCCCATCAGTACTTCTTCAACAAACTTCTTTGTGATACGACCGATTGGAAACGAAACTGGTTCCTTCTCAATCCATAACATTTACTTCACCCCAGGCTATTCTCTTTACTAACTTCGGAGGGCGAAATCCCTCAGGCAGTCATCTAATCTTCCACTTTATCTCTCTGGTCTTAATCTTTTCTTCTCGACTCACTGATACCACTTCTCAGCCCATTCCTGACCCCATCATATCCACGTTGTGGATACTTTACTATGTTTTGCTCATCCAATTCTTCTCTTTTCTTTCTTGTTTCAGCAGAGGGCCGGAAACCCAACAGCCCTGCCGATCCACAAAAGGTTTGCTTCGGACATCGACTCCCCCTGGTCTTCCTTCAATCACAACTTCGTTCTACGTATGCCTGCGACCCCTGCAAGACTCGCTCGCTTCAAATCCTGCAGATTCCATCCATGTCTATGCTATGCTCCATCAACTCAATCTCCACGACAATGGACTCCATCGGTCGACGTCTACCTCCTGTCCGCCATCTTATTTCCATCTCACATTCACCTAAAAGCTCTGACACCTCATGGACTATCTCAAATTGGTCTTGTCTAGTCAAATGGAACTTCGTTTTTATTTATTTTTCACTAGATTGAACTATCTTGATGTTAATGATAACCATTCCTTCCCCAACCCTCCCTCCTGCTATTAAACACTTTGCTAGTCACAATTCCATTCACCTCCACACCTACCCTAATTTTGTTATTTCAATGGTCGGGCTAGTTGGCCTTTGATGCCAAATAAATGTATTATTATTAATACATATATTATTACATGGCTATTATTAATCTGTATTGGCTATTATTATTATTATTATTATTATTATTCTAATTTGATCCCACATGTCTCTAAATTATTCGGTTCTAAGTTCACATGTGATCGTTGAAGTCCTAAAATTCACAGTAGAGTCTGATAGGCTTATATGGTTATTATCGTTACTTAAGTTCAAGTCCGCTATGTCCTGCACCAACATACTTGTGTCCTTAAATTTAATATCGGTATCCATGTATATACGAGATAACAATTAAATCGATACTTACAGTTAGGCAATCGGAAAGTGAAAGCCGGAAGCTGTTCCGCACCTTAATCTATCTAGAGAGATGGAATACTTGAACCAAAGATACAAACAATTATACATGTTCCTAGGCTCCTTTTCCTTTCTGTTTTTTATTAGAACAATAAGGCAATTGATGGAGCAATATATTTCAGGATGAAACATTCGTTTAATATGGAAAAAAAGTTAAAATGCAGCAGACCAAAATTACAATACCAGTCAAGGAGCGAGATACTCAAAAACTGAAAATAGCGCATAATTTTAAAATCAAGTATTTAAAGAAAGTGTTCTGAAAAATAAAAAGAAAAAATTCTTTTTAAATAAAGTTCGTTATAATCAGCTTTGGTGGTTTAAATTTATCAGTCAATGTTATTTTACAAAAGGCGGAGGATTTAACATCCTCTACATACACCACCTTCTCAAAAAACGGCTAGTAATAGACGTAATCATAGTTCTTCGGCTGACGATGTATTCTTCCAGAACGAGTTGTGCATACTGGCGCCCCTGACGTCGTCATTTTTCCCGGTACAACATTCACTGGTACTTCAAAATCATTTGGTAACGACAAATAGTTTTCATGCTGTGATTAAATAGAATAAGATTTTGCTATATTAGACAACGCTTCTTCAGAGTTCTGCATTTCATTATGTGCCTGCATGATGGGATTGCACACATCAGATTCGCCCATGGAACGGTCATTCGACGCATCTGTTAATTCAGTCATACCGTCAATCCAGATAAACTGGGGAATACAGCGATCCAACGTAACACAATCCTCAATGCCATTTATTTCTATGATGACATTCTTGTCAGTCATCCTCTTGACCTTGTATGGTCCTTTATAAAATGGTGTCAGGCAGTTCTTCCTATTCTCATTAGTTATATACACATGCGAAGCCGATTTTAAATCAGAGGACACATAGCATTTGGTTTTAGCTTTTCTAGTTTTGGTTGTGGCCAAAACGACACATCTTGTCTCTAAGTGCTCCTACAAACCAATCTACATAACTAGAAGCCCAATCAAGACAACTTGGAGTTTCTATTAGAAGATCTCCAGGCAACCTTAATGGTTCTCCATAAACCAATTCTGCTATGGAAGTTCCTAATTGTGCCCTATATCTGTTGCGAATGGCGAGTAGTACTATAGGAAGATCGTGTATCCAGCTTGTTCCACTAGTACACCTTAATGCAGCTTTCAGTTCACGATGTAGCCTTTCTACCATCCCATTCGCTCGTGGGTTATACGCGCTATTATGTATTACAGTGGTTCCCATGATGTTGAGGGATCTTACGAAAAGCTCTGACATAAATTGACTACCACGATCACTAGTGACCTTTTCCGGAACACCATAACGCGATATCCAATTATGTAGAAACGCGAACAAGACTTCTTGCTCTTTCATGTCTTTTAAAATCGCCACTTCAAATTGACGACTAAATCTATCTACCATCGTCAGCAAGTATTTGTTTCCATTTACTTCAGGCATCTCGACAATGTCTATGTGTACGTGTCTGAACCGTCCAATTGGTATTCCAATGTTCTTTATCTCGGTTCTGGTATGTCTCCACACCTTACACGTTTGACACTTGGCACAGGCTCTTACCCATACCCATATGTCTTTAGACATGTGCGGCCATACGTATCTGTCGTTGATTAATCGAATGGTGGCTTTAATGGATGGATGACCCATGTCATGTAACACGTGAGTAATCTTGGCCCGTAACTCCAATGGCACATATGGTCGTGGTTGACTTCTAGATGTTTCGCATAACAACCATTTGCCACTTATGAGCTTACGAACATATACTGGTCTTTCGGACAATACTAATGTAAAGGGATCCGATCCTTGCGCTTCCTCGATTTGACTAACGAAATCGTGCATTGATTCATCTAAGTTTTTCAATGGACCTTGAAATATCATCTCGACATCAGCTTCATTCGGTCGGCTAAGTGCATCGGCCACCACATTCTCTTTACCACCAATATGAGACACTGTGAAATCGAACTCTGCTAACCGTATTATTTGGGAATTTACTCTACGAGAGTAATTAAGCCTAGCTGTTTTACCAAGTATGCTGATCAATGGCTTATGATCGGTCAATAACTTAAACTTGTGACCATCTAAGTAATGCTCGAAGTGTATCACTGCGGCATACACTGCTAGAAGCTCTTTGCCAAACGTATCATAACGTTTTCCTCGATCATTAAGCTTACAGCTATAAAACCCAATCGGTCTTACTACGTCCTGATCTCTTTGCTGTAGCACTGCCCCTAATGCAACATCGGAGGCATCTGGGATTAGCTCGAAAGGTTTTTCCCAATATACAGGTGCTAATGTGGTTACGTCACTTAACATATCCTTGGCCTTTTGGAAATTTTCTCGGTCTTCTTGACTCAAGATGATAGGCCAAGACTTCTTGATCGTGCTCTTTTCACGAGTGAGATGGCTTGTTAACGATCCAAGAATTCCGGCTAGACCTGGAATGAATCGACGATAATAGCTGATCATGCCCAAGAACCTTCGCAACTGGCGTAAGGTTCGGGGTTCCGTTATGTCCTTAATAGCTTGGACCTTATCTTCCAAAGGTTTAATTCCATCTTTGGAAAGTATATGACCAAGGTATTTAACTGAAGAGCAACCGATATTACTCTTATTAGGTTTGACCACTAATCCATATTGTTTCAGCCTGGTCAAAACCGTTTCCAAATGCGTACGATGTTCATTTCGGGAGCGACTAAAAATTATTGTCTTCTATATATACCCTCGCAAATGGACAATTCTAAAGGATTTCTTCAGCCAAACGCTGGAATGTCTGACTGGCATTTTTCAAACTAAAAGGCATTCGAAGAAATTCATGCGATCCCCCTCCTGGAAATCTGACTGCGGTGAGTGGTATTGAACTTTCTTCCATTGGTACCTGATAGTACGCTTTCTGGAGATCTAAAGTTGAATAAACCTCATATTCCATTATATCTCGGAGCAAAGTACTCTGGTTAGGGAGAGGATAAGAATCACCCTTCGTCACTGAGTTTAATAGACGATAATTTCCGCAAACCCTCCATTGACACGGTTCAGGTTTGGGAACTACCACTATTAGGGAAGCAAAATTGGAATTTGACCATCTACAAATCCCCTCTTCGCGCAATTGGTGAAATTTTAACAAAGCAACTTGTTGCTTGTGTTGTGCCAATGGTTGAGCCTTTGGTGAACAAGGCAATGGAGCCACCAATTCTATTTGGTGTTATACTCCTGTCTTCAAACCTATCCTTTTGGCACTAAAAAGCTGAAACACTGCTAGGTGCTTCTCGATTTTATCGGCAAAGTCATGTGCGACTGATGGACGAGGTAAAAGGTCTGTTCTAACTGCCGATGTGTTAGACTCAGTAGGTGTTGCTATCCCTACGCCTTCTGCGATAGTCCTAGCCTTGCGGTCTAATGTCAGCTTGAAATGTGTCAAGAAATCCATGCCAATGATATGGTCCTTGACATCGGCTACTAGAAAATTCCATCGGTAGGAAGATTTCTGGCCTAATGTTACCGACATTTCTTTCATCCCTTTTACTCCAATCGGACTACCGTTAGCGGCCCATAGTTGATAATCAAATGGGGGGCAATCTGCTTCCACCACGTCTGACCTAACTATGCTTACCTCAGCACCCGTATCAATGAGAAATTCTAATCCAGATAATTCATCCTTAATAATGAACTTGTTGCTGGACAATCCGGCAATGTTTTCCAGATCTCCGCTTATTGAGAGTCGGACTCTCTTGCCTTCTATCTCGGTGCTATTTGTTCTAGTCGCATCTTTAGCTTTGAGTATGCCTTTTAAAGGCATATCTGGGAGCCTTTGCAATGGAACCCCACTACGGCTCCTACTAGCGGAAGTTTTTCCCTTTTCCCGGAGACGGATTTCTCTCAACCGGTTTTGTGCTTCCTTTCCATGTGGGTCCACCTAATCGCGGGTAATTACAATTTTCGCCTTGGCATTTTGCACTGCGTCCGTATTCGCAATGTGCCTTGCACCATCCGCGTGGCCCTTCGAAGCGTTGACGTGAGTGGCTCCTTCGACGTCTATTTTACCTATCCTGACTCTGAAGTTGTGCAATATCACTACGCCAGCTAGCAACTTCTCTACATAAGAAACGCAAAGTTTCTTGTATAGCCAGGTGGTTTTCGGTATCTGCCCTACCTGGCTGCATCGTTACAGAATCTGCCTAATTGGTAGCTCAGCTGTAAAAATGGAGTTGACTACATCTCTAGATATATTCAACCTGGAAGATTTTGTGCAAAGGCGTTCATAAAATTCGGACGGTAGTTGACGCCCCATTTTTTCTAAGTGTAATAATTCGCACATATGCGCTGATCTTCCAGGCTGATATCTCTGTTGAATTTCAGCCATTAATAACTCAAATGCATTGTACGGCTTTTCTTCTACAGTTCTCTCTCTGAAATTTTCCAAGGCATTTCGGAAATTTTCAGGCAATGCCATCCATGCTGCAACAAATTTCTCCATAGGGTTTACGATATTATAAGCACTGAATATCATTTGGGCATCTCCTACCCAACTTGAATGTTTTTCTGACTTATACTGTGGTAGACTTAATATTTTTGGACGGGCGCGGTCGCCAAATTTTGTTGAGGCCCCTAACCTATTTGTGTCTGTAAGCCCCATAGATGCCAGATCGCTGGAAGTTCTAAAATTCACAGTAGAGTCTGATAGGCTTATATGGTTATTATCGTTACTTAAGTTCAAGTCCGCTATGTCCTGCACCAACCTACTTGTGTCCTCAAATTTAATATCGGTATCCATGAATATATGAGATAACACTTAAATCGATACTTACAGTTAGGCAAACGGAAAGTGAAAGTCGGAAGCTGTTCCGCACCGTAATTTATCTAGAGAGATATAAAACTTGAACCAAAGATACAATCAAATATACCTGTTCCTAGGCTCCTGTTCCTTTCTGTTTTATATTAGAACAAAAAGGCAATTGATGGAGCAATATATTTCAGGATGAAACAATCGTTTAATATGGAAAAAATGTTAAAATGCAGCAGACCAAAATTACAATACCAGTCAAAGAGCGAGATACTCAATAACTGAAAATAGCGCACAATTTTAAAATCAAGTATTTACACAAAGAATGTTCTGAAAAATAAAAAGAAAAAATTCTTTTTAAATAAAGTTTGTTACAATCAGCTATGGTGGTTTAAATTTATCAGTCAATGTTATTTTACAAAAGGCGAAGGATTTAACATCCTCTACAATCCCTGTGGAATTCCTGATGGCTTTCTTCAAGACTATTAATGCCACAAACCTCGTGATTGCTTTATAAAACGTTGGACATTACTTTAAATGAAGCCTCGTAATACCAGTAGAATTTTATGATGTTACATTTGTTAAAATATCTCAATTTAAACCTTGTGACACACATTGGGATAGCCCGTCTAATTTAAAAAAGATGATGCAGGGTTAAATTATGTCATCAAAGATTAATTTTGCGTCAATTCTAAAGTCCTTCGGTCGAAAAAAGAATCAAGATGCGGATGAAATCGATAAATTCTTCAGAGTTTTTAAATCAAATACAAATGACGAACAAAGGTAAGCGACTGACTATGTATTTTACACCAGTTTGTTACTGAAATCATCAAAGAAGAAAGGGTTCCGTCTCATAATACTTCGCTCTGAACCTGAGATAACAATTTATGATTCTGCTCTAAAATCCTCAGATGATCTCATTCCATTTTTACGTGAATGTGTGTTTTCACATCCTGGCGCTAAACGCTCCTCGGATATTACCGTTAAAACTAAAATGTTCTATGCTAGGTTAGCCAATTTTTTGTTATTTTTATAGATCCTGTTATCATCTCGTTTTTGCTCGTATATTCAATGGTATAATCGAAAAGTAAGTATTTATGCATACTTTAGTACCTTTACCGAATAAAAACTATTACGAAACATTTAAATAGTTTTCAGAGCAAAATACTAAATTTGTATATCTAGTTTTATAGAATAAATTGTTACATTTCGAAACTATTATTATATTACTTGTGATGCTTTTACCGTTCTACCATTTTTAATAATTATTTATCTAAATAACTAAACTGCCATCTGGTTCCGGAATTGTAAAGATACTTATACGGATTAACAGTATTGAGGAATAGTATATATGACAGTGACTAACGATCGTTTAAAGTTGCTGTTGCTTCTCTAGAACTCATGAAACAAGGCTGTATAGAGAGGGTTTCGTATGAATTAGATGTCTAATAGAGATATTGGAGAAGAGGGTTTGTGATAATTTTTTCTCGCATACTTGGTAACTTTATATTACAGTAAGAAATTTTAAAATCTTTTTTGCATAGAACTAAACTATTAGACATGAATTTGCTAGGATGATCTGATAAGTTATTTTATCAAAAAAACTAACTGAAGCAGAGTATTGCTAAATGAGCTTGAGTAGTCTGAGGGAAAAGTAAATATAAGGTTATTGAATTGAAAATTACGTTTCTATATTTATTATAAAAACAGACTACGCACATAGTGCGTGCCAGTTGAAAATACTTTGTATACGCCAATCTAATATTCTACCACTGATAGGTCAAGCATACCTATGTTTAAATGATTGTTACAACAAATCAAATTAGATAAAGTTTTCAGTACCGTAAACAAAACCATTGTATAATAGTCCATAGTGCAACGTGGATTTAATTCTCAGATGTCACATTCATTAAGCATAGCATCCAAAGCTAAAACCCAGTGATCTGAGGATCACTTTGCTTGAAATATTGTCAATGTATTAAAGGCGGAATCGGAAGAAAGCAATCCGTGGCACACCATAGCCGGCTGAACTACATAGCAAAGGTAATCATGGATTCTGTAAATTGCATCTGTCTAAGACAAACAGATTTGCCTAAAAAAACATGCTGCGCGACAGGGAATAGATCATTTACCTGATTATCGGGTTGCGATCCGATTTGTTTGCATCCGCTGTCTTCCTGATTTATCCAGAATTTTCGATCTCCGGGTATGGAGATCTTTTTCAATGGAAAGCACATCACCTACTAAGTTGACAATCAATGTCAACTTAGCATGTTAGCGTCTGGTAAGCTTTGCTAATTGATGTATTCGCTCGGTTTTGTTTAGGTCATCTCTAGCTGTGAGTCAAGGTGTATTACGAGCATAATTTTCCAGTTGATCATTTCTATTCAGCTGTTATTTGACTTCTCATCACTATCGAACGTCGATTTCGTTGGTTGAATTTGGTGTAGTGAATTAAAGCTAAGATAAATGATTTAATATGAGCTGAGCTTTAAGTTGACCCTATGCTTAAATGCAAATTAAAAGCACTCAAGCTGTTTGTCACAGATTAAAGAAAGTAGCTGAAACTGAGAATATTTCATGGCATAGCTTCGTGTTTCACATTTTTAAGAGTCACTTACAGACACGTCTTTAAAATATATCCGTGTAAGGACTAAAGAATACTGAGCAGAGTCGAAGTTTGATAATGAGATACAACTGATTTCAAGAGCCATATTATCTGCATACCTTTATTCTGACGATTACTCACCCGTACCTGCCACACGGCCAAATAAATGACAATTGGTATCAAGGCAGATGAAACATCGACAACCCAGAAACATTTAAAGCTTATTTATATTTGTAATTTATTACTTTTATACTATTTTTGTGGAAATATTGATTTAGTGTCAAAACAACAACGAAACAGCTGTTTATTTAGTCTGGACAAAGTTTTAATATATGTCACTACCATACGAATTCCTAATACTTATTTTCGTTTTTTGATGTCACCGGTTTTTATTCTTCGGAATAATCAAAAAAAATTTTATTTATAATGAAATGGTTTGTTATATAATTTTTAAATGTATATATAATTGAAATAGCCTAAATATTGCAGTCGACTGGATTTTTAAAAAGTCCAGTCGACTACAATATTTCCTCTTATAGTCCTCTTATATTAATATTGTTCTAGATAGATGATATTAAGTAGAACTGTTGGCTATTATTGTAATGTTACGCTGAAGGGGATAAATTTTTAAAGTCATTTTTCCGAGTAGTTTCTTCCGGCTAGCGGTTTCCTTTCGTGTCATGCAATATTAGTTTTTCGTAGAAGCCTGGAATATATAATTGTCACCTTTTTGACATCCGTCAGATGTTTTTTTAGAGTGTGTTAATTATGGCTTTCTGCTGTGGTAATACAGTGACTATATTCTTGAACTTTTGATGATCTAAACTTAAGGAAGCTAAATTTTTTTATTTACTAATTAGATGTTTTGTGTGCTTGATCAAACATTTTTATTTTAAAAATTTAGCATTTTAGTTTAATATTAAAAAAACTATCATTAAAAATAAATGGATAAGAATTTATGCTTTTATTGATGATGATTATAATTAAACCTGCTTGTTATTGTCTTGTTCGATATTTAATGTTCTCCAACTGCATTGGAAAACAATAAAACTGTTTGGGATTCAAATTTATGACGGTTAATATTTGTTCCTTTTAAAGTAGATATGGTGTATCAGGTGTAGTCCTAAACTTAAAATAAGGCTTTCCGTGCTCAAAATTATATAGCAATATAAGTGCGATTTATAAATCATGCCTCAATGCCGTAAAGTATTCATATTTATACGTTGTTTATTAAAAAAAACAATATTTCGTCTATTCTAAGTGCGGATGAGTGACCTAGATTAGGTTTTATATTCACTTGCATGGTCTGCTACAAAATAATGATGAGTAGCATGTGCTTGGAGCATCCGGCTTAAATGCGCCGGCAGCCTAAACTTGTCCATCAGTCTGGCATCCCTGCTTATTCCGTTTCTCTCCATTTTCACTTTTTAATAAATTCGATCTCTAGGTTTTACGTGAAATAGGATGGTTGTATCATGATGGTACCAACAAGGTTCATGCTACTGTTGCTATTAGGACTAGTAAAATCACTTTTTCATAATGCTGGAAATTTGTATGATTGCAGGTTAGAGAACGACGGCTTTTTATTGTGATTTAAATCTAAATAAAATTGAAGGAAATATGAAACGAGTCGATGGCTCATACATCAATTGTTGCATTAATTTGTATTAGATAAATTTAGAGATTTTATTGACGCATTTCTTTAATGACATCTATGGCAACTGATCTGGAATTATCGAATTTTTTTCATACTTAAGAATAAAGTTAGTGCTAATTTTACGATGATAAATATTCCTTTCTCGTATGATTTTATGACAACAAGGCAAATAAATTATCTTTTGTCTAATAAATAATTAGTGTTGTATAAATTGCTTTAATGTTCATGATGTTGTTTCTACAAAACCAAGATTTATTATCAAGATATCTGCCAAGATATATTACCGTTTTATTTTCCCTATTTTTTACGAACCTTTATGCGTGTTGGCATCTTGTATAACTGCATATTCTATGTCCTATTAGTATGTTGTAGAAAATTAATACATTGATATCGACTGCTATTTTAATTAGATGAGCCTTTTTGTTTATCTTTTAAAAAGTGTGTGCCTGCAAATTTTGATTTTGCCATGTGTTTGCAATTTCGAAATAAAGTATGCGTTTTCCTTTGGTTAAAGCAATCTTTTCTTGTTCTTTTTATTTTTATCTTTATTCTGTTTTTCTCATGGTTTTTTTGCAGTGAAGGTTGTTGTGTTGCTGTTTGTTATGATTACGATCAGAGATTGGCAAGTGATTTGTGGGACGCTTTTTTCCGATTTTAGAGCTGTAAAATGCCATGCTCCAATTCCAGAGCTAAGTTGGAGAAAGACGACGATAAGGCCACTTCTTTTGTACCGGATCTACAAGTTAAGCACAATGCTGAAGATAGACTTCCTGTAGTCTTTGTCAGTCATTGCAATCGCTTAAACCCAAGGATAGTATATCTATTCATTCGTGTAATGTTAGATCTCTTATCTGGCCGATAGCCATAGAAATTCCGGCCTGACGACCGATGGGCACAAGCTAGTCAGCTCGGGATTGATAGCATGAACCTACCGGGTCTAAAAGAGACAGTCATCATTCCGTTTCATGCAAGGCCTCGAGTCTAACTGCGAAGTAACTTTTATAGTTAAATGTGTGGTGACGGAATGAGAGCAAGCTTGCTGGACACGAATGGCTAGTTTTGGCTGCTAAAGGAAGCTTAGGCCACTGGCATCTGGGCAGATAGTGCTCATCAGCCTTGGTTAGAAGACTATCTAGTAAAATGTAAACTTCGAATACAAGCCATCCTAACTAGAAATGGGCGACCTTGTGTTCTTTTATAGTCCACATATAACCATGAACAATACGAATTATAATGAGTACATACTGCATCGGCCGTCGCGCAGGGTCGCCTTATCTGCTGAGCCGCGCAGGGTGGATAAGCGAAATTGGTTTACTGCAGACAGCTTTATCTTCGATTCTGCCTCCTTTCCTTCCTTTTTCTCTTCTCAATCTAACGATAACGCTCTCTTAGATACTATAAATATGTTTGGTGGTAATCAGACCACTGAGCCCAATATCGGGTTGTCCAATATCTAAAATAGTTTAAGTAGACTATTATTCATTAAACCTAGGTTAGTTTTTAACATAGGCACAGCTAATGTGCGAATATTAAGCCACCTGGCAACAAGAAGCTCCCTTGCGAAAGTTGGATAAATTAGAAATCGACGAGTACAGGAACCTACGTGCATTACAGAACAGGTTGCACCGTCGTTATCTATGCGTTAATGATTTCGAACCCCTGGTTCCACGGAGTTTTCTCAAGCCGATGAATTTGGCGTTGTTATTTTCCTTGGCACACGAGCTGAAGCTTGCTTAATTGAGTGGATCCCTTTAAATAGTCGACTGCTTGCGGCATGTTTATATAAATCTACTAAAGTCAATTCAAAAAATCGTAATCAACGTTGCCATTTCATTGTATCTGCATATGGTGCTACCGATTGCATCGCAGACGAAGGCAAGGACGCTTTTTAATCCGAACCAAGCTCCTTACTAAATAGAGCTGAATGTTCAGATATGGTCTTGGTTATGGGTGACATGAATGTTTAAGTAACACAGAATTTCATTTAGGTGCAAGATACCACTTAAGCTCGACGCGCAATGATAATGGTGAACGGCTTTTGGATAGCTGCGCGAAACATTATATTTAAGTAGTACAAACTTCAGACGTGGTGTTAGATGTTGCGCAACATGACGTACTCTAGCTCCCGGATAACAGCATACTCAAATATATCATGTAACAATTAGTGTAGTTGCATCTAGTATTGTCGTTCTTTCTGGAACACTTATGTCAAATCGACCATGCTTTTATCCGCTGTAGATTTCCATTAAAATTTTCCCAAATAGATGTTTGCAAACTCGAACAACCGTCCTTCCGACAAAAATATGAAGATGTTCTAGAATCAAAGCTGACTGGTCTTGATGGCCAAAATCCGAATTTACTTTGGTCAAAGATAATTTACGCTATGCAAAATTCGGGTACTACTGTATGTGGCATTGCAGACTCGTGGAAATAATCATTGGCTCTCTGTAAAATCTATGGATATACTCGAAATAAAGCGCCAAATTCCACCTGGCCCGGCTCATAATAATACTCATCGCAATATAAGACGCCAATTAAAGCGCAGTCTAAACGTCGATCTCGAATCCTTTTTGACCAGAAAGGTTGAAGAATTGTTAGAAGCGTTCTCGTCAGGTAATAGTCTCTGTTTATCCAACTTATTCAGCGCAAATGGTCCGAGAAAATATAAATGACACTAACAACCACTAATTAACCGATAAAATAAGACGTCTTGAAAGGTGGGCTGAACACTTCGAATATAAATTTTCATGGGCATTCCCGTCAGCTCCGATTCCTGAAAACATGCCAGTATCAACAGTGTGGAATGTTAGTCTCGAAGAACCCTTAGAGTTAGAAATACGGCATTCAATCCTATCTCTTTAACGTCACAAAGCTGCAGGCCATGATGTTTTGCTTTCTGGTTCTTTTAAGGATGGTCGCGATATAATTTCTTGAGCGTTTTGACTAAACGTCTTCGTACTATATGGAATGATGAGACCGTATCACCTGATTGGAATGGTTCGACCATCATTCCTATCTTCAAATCAGGCTATCTTAATTCGTGCGATAACCATCGTGGTATAAGCTTGACTCCAGTCGTGTTTAGATTATTTTCTCCGATTATCCTACTTCATCTTATCGCATCACGGAATCAGACACTACAGAAGAACAGGCCGGATTCCACTCAGACCGAGGTTGTGTAGATAATTTTGCGTTAAGGCAAGTTCTGAACAGCGACATTTATATAACCGTCCCACAATAGCCGTCTTTCTAGATTTCCAGGCTGCATTTGACTTGGTGTGTCGCAATGTTTTATTCCATATTTTGTCGAAAAGTGGTGTGCCCACAAAATTTGTTAATATTATCCGCGCTTTATAAACAAATACGCCTCGTCGCGTTACGGTATACAACGAATTAACGCACACCTTTACAACCAGCAGTGGTGTTCGTCAAGATTGTCCACTTTCCCACTTCTGTTTAATTTTGTAATCGATGCTATTATGAACAACACTCTTCCACACATTCGGGGGGCAGGTGTTAAAATTCTCCCAGGCGGTAAACTAGTCGATCTTGAATATGCAGAAAATACCGTACTATTGTTACACAATCGAGATGCTTCTCAGTTCACCTTGAATAGATTAGCAGACGTTATTCAGTCTCTCGGAATGAATTTCGCACCCTCTAATTTAAGATACTTTACAGGATCACCCATCACTCACTCCAACGCTGCGACTGCATAATTAAAATTTGGGCGTAGCTGACAGGTTTACATATCTTGAGAGCTCCATCAATAACTTAGGCAATATGTCTGACGAGATGAGACTGAGAATTGCGAAAGCTAGAGTAGCTTTCTCGAACCTTTGCCATTTATGAAGAAATGCGAGTATTTCACTGCCTTAAAAATCGTGTTTACAACGCATCTGTACACGCAGATTTACTATACGCCAATGAAACTTGGCCACTTAGAAGTGATGATTTTAGACTCTTACATGCATTCGACCGTCGTTGTTTGAGAAGCATAGCACAACGAATAACCAATGTTAACATTCGTAGTCGTATTTTTGGATCAGCCAACAAGCACTTGATAGATAAACAAATGTGGCTCCATCAACTTCGTTGCCTCCGTCACGTTTTGTCTATCCCCTTAATTCGATTGCGCCAATAGTACTCTGTTCTCTTATCCAGCACCGGATTGTTGTAAAAAACAAGGTGGGCAGATATTGACATAGCAGAAAGATGATGTCACGTACATCCAAATTAGGCTATTTTGGACCCTCTCGTCTGTTGGAATGGGGTCTCCGTGCGCATCATAGTTCTTGGTTATATACCCTTTGCAATATGACATCGAATGGCTATCTTGTCTAGTATAATCATCTTCGTAACCTTCTTTTCATTGTGGGTAAAAAGTTACCTGCGCGGTTTGGTTTGTGTATGATGTAATACAGTAAAAGCCGCAAGTAAGCTGTATTTATGATGTTGCCCTGCCTTAATTATGACTTGGCCATAATGGTGTTGTGTGGTGGTTTAGTTTTCATTATTTCTGTGTGTTACCTTGATAAATATACTCGTAGTAACTAGGTTCTCTTTTACTCTCTCTCTCTCTCTGTATTTCTATATTTTTCGCTTATGGTTATATGACAGTGAAACATAAGTCACTTTTGGCTTTTGTATGGCTGGTGGTGGTGGTTAAAGCAACACTCGAAGACCAGTAAAGACTGATGTGTGTAGACTGCTTGTTTCGGTGTGTGATATGCACCAGTGCGAAGAAAGCGTTATTCCTATTCTCCTTCTTTATACTTATTCTTTGACTCGTGTTTAGCTTTTCAGGCTTTTCATCGGAAAATTGAGGTTTAACGGTCACTAACCGACAAAATATTACATTTTTCATGCTAGCACTGATATCATTTACGCCCAGTCAGGTACGGATGAATAGCATAAACTTTATGCGTAGTGTTAATCATTGTACCACATGATATCCTCCAGTCTCCGGACAGATATGGGCTCCAATTGATTATGCATCAATTAGTTATTTATGGTTTGGATGCATCCAACAAGACGTTTGCTTTTAAACAGGCTTATTTTAAATATTTGGAAATCCACAGACTCTTCTGGTCAAGTTCTTTTAAATAACACAAAGCTGTTAACTTTCCCTTTTTATTCAGTTGTTTAATAGATAATATTATGAACAACACTCTCCCATACGTTTGGGATGCAGGTGTTGAAATTCTCCTTGGCGGTCGATTAGTTGATCTTGATTATTCAGACGATATCGTATTGTTCGGCTGTCGAGATTCTGCTCTGGCCATATAAATGTAAGATACTTTTTACTGGATCATCCACCATTCGCTCAAACTCTGGAACTGCAGAGTGAAGATCTGCACGAAGTTGTCTGGTTTCATACCTTGGCAGCTCTATTAATATCTGTTAAAATATTTCCGACGATCTGAGTATGAGGATCGCGAAAGTTACAGTAGCTTTCTTGAACCTTCGCCATTTATGGAAAAACGTGAGTATTTCACTCTACTTTAAAGGTCCAGTTTACAATGCATCTATAAGCGCAATTTTATTATACATTTGGAATTAGCCCTTAGCCTTGTGAAATTTTTGTGGAGATTCTCGTGACATGGCACATAGTTCCTGTTAGCACGGTTTATAGTAATACTCGTAGAGCTATTAGACATTAACTTAAGCACTATCTGAATTTTGATCTTGAATACTTTTGGACCAGAAAGGCCACAGGGATTCACGAAACATAATTGTTATGGATTGCTGTGGCTTATTTGTTCAACAAATCAGAAAAAATTGAAAGTTAGAGAGGCAATAAGTAATTGTTATTATAGTATATTAATCGATAAAACGTGTCGTATTGAAGGGTAGGCTGTACCCTTCAGGAATAAATTTTCTTGGCACCTGCATTAGTCCCAATCACCGAAAGTACGTCTGTACAGACAATGGAATACTAATGTCGAACAAACGATCGGTTTGCGGCTTTTTTTAAATTGGTGGGAACGTAATTTTGAGAGTGGTGATTAATCGTATTCATAATGTATGGAATAAGGAGACCGCGTCCGCTGATTAGACTGAGTCAACCATCATTCCCATCGATAAGAGGCAATCGTTACTCGTGCAATAACCGTTGTTATATATGTTTGACTTCAGTTTTATCCAGAGTGTTTTCTTCGATTATCTTATGTCATTAGTTCTAAGTCTAAATCACATACTAGAGAAAATGCAGCCGGATTCCGGCCAGAACGAGGCTGCACAGATAAGATTTTTACTTTATGCAAGTACTTGAACTGTGACATGTATATCATCGTTCAACAATAGCCGTGTTTATAGACTTCATTTTCGTATTGGATTCAGTAGATTGCAATTTTATATTCGATATTCTGTCGATAAATGTTATGCAAACTATTTTTTAAATATGGTATGTTCTTTCAAAACGAACAATTCTGATATCTTTATGAACTGGCGTAAATTATAGCACAACCTTACTATTAATATTAGTGTCCGTCAAGAATGTCTACTTTGCCCGTTTTATTTCATTTAGTAAAAAAATCATTAGCAAATACCCTTTTACCGATGTTCAGGATGCGGGCTTCGAAGTTCTCCCTGGCAATAAATTAGTCGACTTTGACTATGTGGTAATATTCATTTACTATTAGACCACCGAGATTCTGCACAGACCACATTAAACAGATTACCAGTCGGAGTTCCATCGTTCGATTTGAAATTTTCACATTCTAAGTGTAAAATATTCATCGCTGATTTCACCTATGCATTTATGGACAAACGCAAGTATCTCCCCTGTCTTAAAAGTCGCGTACACAGTGCATCTGTACGTGTAGTTTTGCTATGCCTCAGTGAACTTTGATTATTTTCAGTCGTAATTTTTTTACGCGAACAACAATTCATTCATCTTCGTTTGATAAACATGGCTACGAATACGCAACAGTGGCATCCATAGGCATATTTTTGGTTAGGTGAACGCGTGCTTCTCAGTAGACACAACAATTGCTCTGACTCGATCGTTTTAATTTTTGCATTGAAGTAGATTGCCCAATGGAGCATTATCCACTCAGCTAGCGCCAGACTAATGTAAGTTAAAATATGATAAAATCTTGTCATGATACGACCCGCTAAAATTAGCTCCAATCAAATGAGATATAGGAAACGTTCGTCTACCACGCAAACATCCTAATTCTTTATTGGAAAGCATGCGTGATATAATATCAAATGGAGCTCATTGGAAATCGTGTTACGATTTCTCATAGAGTCATCTTAACTTTCTTTATTTATTACGCTGAATTAACTACGAGATTTTCCCTTATTCATGTAGCATTACATTGAAGATGGCATGGAACTTGTTTTGCTGAATTCATCTTTTCTTACAGTTGATTGGATCCAAAATATGTTGCTTAGATGTGTACTTATACTATTTTCTATGTTTTACCATGTAAGAATCTAGATCTGAACTTGATACTTTCTTTTGTTTTACGTTATTAATTTTGGATCATTATTTTTAATTTTAGCTTTATTGATAAACAAATATTTTTCTCAATGGTATTTGGAGGTGAAGCCTCATTTGTTAACGTCTGTTGTATTGCTCTATATGATATTGATGATAAGTCATTAGAGTATGCCTTATCTGGTGTTTTAATTTTCGCCAGGTCGCCTTTTTTAAATACTGATCACCAAAATATTTTGTGTGACACAGAATTGAAAGCAGCTGAGTGGTTTTAGAAGATTGTGTTGTCACTGATACAAGTAACGCAACTTTGTTAGTACGCGGGGGTGCACGAGTGCTGTCCCGAAACACATTCCTGATAGGCACACTGCCTGTGTGTACCTAGATCGATTCTCTCGCTCTTGGCGAATCCCAAGGTGAATATAAGGCACCTGTAATAGAGAATTTGTAATATGGTGGCAGAATTCTTGGCAGGTGTGTTAATGTCAATTTTATTTAGGTGGTTATCACAACGAAACTTGTCTACTTATTTGAACGGTTTTCTCTCGAGAGCTTCCGATAATCGGCTAATTAAAATCATTCTATCTATTTTATTCAGAAATCGAAAATTCTCACGAAAAGAAATCGACGACGACGGTTTTCAGTTTGTAACAGGACTGCAATTTTCTGTTACATTATCAAAAGTAGGTGTTCTAGTTTTATCTCATAACATGATCACGGGGTTATGTTATCACTAAACACGCTGTTAACCAGATGTGTTTGATTTAGAAAAACTTAGATGACATCTACGAGCTTCGGAAGATGAAATATAATGTTTTTGATATGTTATCACGGTTATGGCTAATCATAAGATATCTCCATTCCTGATTATTGAATGATCCCAAGTTTACAATACAATTTATTTCTTTATCCGTATTCATGGAATTATCCGGTCTGACGACCGATGTGCCCTAGCTAGTCGTCTAAGTGACCAGGCTCATCTGTTTATTCTGAAAATTAGACCAGTCGTTTCCATGTTTTGTCATTTAGAGCAAAACGAGGGTATCCTACTTCGCATTAGAAATCGTCTGAACGTTGCAGTTTTACATTCAGCGTTTTATACTGTAATAATAATTTAGCATATAAATATAGACATCTTATACTCGAACATGCATTTGATACATGCTGTTGCAGAAGCCTAGTCTATATAGTTGAATTTTATTAAAAATAGGTGACCTAGTGTTCATTTACAGCACACAGCTTTGGGTGAAATTGTTATGCTGCAATGAAGCATCGGTGTGTTGTACTGGTGAAACGCCGTGTAATAGTAGCAGTATTAATATGTAATTGACCAACAGCGGGTATGCATTTCTGAGATCCGTAATAATAATAAATAAATTTGCCTTGATAGAAAATTAAATAAGGCCACAGCCATTGTATTGACCGATCATATTTAATGTATGGCTGCATTCTAACTACCCAGTAGGGCGTTAGTATGTGCTGGATGACTTTAGGGAGAACCACTTGTAAAGTTGCAATAAAGTAGAAACCAGCCGAAACTGAGATGGGTTGTTTACAAAAATCTAATATTTATAGATTCTTAGCCATATAAATTTCTAAATCCCTTGTGTTCGGGAACATTAATTTATTATGAATTAGGTTTGCATAACACAGTTTAAATGTCCAGAATTTCTCGCGGACAGGGCTACAATCTGAGCACGATTGCTTGGAAATCTGGTGCTCTAACCATTGCGCCACCCTGACGCACACTACTGACGTGTACATGTTCAAGCCCTGCCCGCAGCAAAATCTAATTAATTATATAAATGTGTACTTGTTTATATTACTTTTCGAAAATACTTGTGATGAACGAACGTTTAAAAAAAGGTCTGCGAAACGGAAAGTTGAAATATTTGGATCAAAAACGCTTATGGGAATACAACCGTTGTCAAAAAAAAGCGATCAGTTAATTTCTAAACATTCTGTTGCGCAAATTTCTCCTAAGCAATATTTTGTTATTAAATATGACTAGTATACAGTAAAAATTTCAAACCATCGCATTAAGAAAATTATTATTGCAAGTGGCTCGCATTTTGTTATTAATAATTTTAAATGCTTGTGTGATATCTCTTAAATTTGATATCGATTTAAATATATTGATTGTATTGATTCTTGATACTAAACGATGTAAATTTGAACTTATTCAGAAGAAAACTGAAATAAGATTGGTGTTTTTAAATGATTTTTGGATTTTCAAAAATGCACGTATCTCAGATAGAAAGTGGAGTGATCATAATTAGTCATGATAGGAATTTGGTGAAGTTAGTCATCTATAGACTTTTAGTGGACAGATTTATTTAAACGTTGACCAATAGTGTAGTAAATCTGTCTTAAATGTAAATTAATGAGAACCAGATGGAATTGCTAAATTATGACTTGTAGATGACTATTCAGAATGAGAAATCACCAAGAAATTCGGTATTCTTGTTAAAACAGCGGATATTTTTTGTTTGAAGTACATCTTAATTTGAATTATACAAAGACACGATTATTTTAACGCGCGAGGATAACAAATGTAAACTTAAAAGCAAAATGTTAGGCATGGTTCTTTGTTTGGAATTATATAAGAATGATCTGATACATTGCTTCAACTTGGCTATCCAGCTGAGCGAATTCCAATTCACGAATGATAAGGAGTCACTGTGTGAATTACCGCTTATTGGCGTCAAATAATTATGAAATGTTCAAAAATTAGTAAAAGCTGTTTATATTAAGGATACTTATTCGGATATCTTTAGTTTCGAGTGAAAACTTATTAATTCAATAAAAAATTAGCATAATAAAATCAATGACAATTGTGAACCTTTGGCTTACAGACATAAAACACGGAGAGATTGAGTTGGGTATACTACGAGAAATATTCAGTGCTAATAACTACAATATTAAGTTGAAGTACGGTTAATCTGATAAATCGGAGAAGGAACGTATGGTCAAAGTAATACTTGGCTCTAAACTAACGGGAAGTAAACATCAATAGCATCAATGTAAAATACACGAACACTTTTAAATTAATTCCTTACCTTGGTCATTAAAGTTCTTAACTAAAAGAAACAATTGAACCGTTAGATATATCGGGTGTAACGATTTCCATTAAATAAATAACCTCTATTGCTCAACAGAAATTTTTATGTCATCAGTCAGTTCTATTATACACATTTATTTTGTACATATAATTTCACACGGTAGACTTTGCTTGTTAAAATATAATTAATTGCAACTGACATTATGTCTCGAACGCACTTATTTGATAATTGAAAATTTGCCTATTATTTAAGCGACTTGAAGTGATAAAGTGAAAACAGCAATGGTGCTGTATTTCTGAAGTAGCCGAAATGCTGTGTTTAGATGTCTAGGTTATCGCATTTCTATGTTTTATCTAAATAAGTATTTCTGTTTAAAATATATTCCTCTTCATGAATCATCAGTTTTGGATGTTTCAAATTGTTATTTCCCCATTTCAATTATTTTTTTCTCGTTATATGTCAGTGACACATCAGTTATTAAAGACTGGTGTAATGTTGTCGGTAGTGATAATGAAGCTAGGTATAACTCTTTTATCATTCTGTGTGGCTGAAAGTTGGTTTATTCATATCAAACTGACAAACCGGAGTTAAGTTTGTGACTTTAAAAAAATAGTGTGATTGTCATGTGCATAGGTCGCCTGTGTGCTTTTGAGACTAATTTTCTGCATTTATGCCTTGTCTTTTCTTGGTTAGCAATGGCATGTCATGCACACAGCATGTATTTAAATACATGTATATTACTAGTTATGTTTTAATTAGTTTTTTTTAACTAAGTGCATTTTTGCTTCTTGATTGTTATTTTGCAGACGTCTTAAGTCGCCTGTTGTTCGCAACTTGAACGAAAACTATAGAGAGTTATCTATTGAGATAGCCGCATGTTTGGTGATAGATTTCCAGCATATATTTGTACTTCCAAGTGGCACGTCCGTACAAAACAACGGTTGCCATCGCAGCAACACTGGAACGTCTAATGGCAGTTCAATTAACACAAGTGGCAGTTCGTTTGTTTCGTCTGCTCATCGACGTATCTCGTCTATTGGTTACGCTACTTCTTCGGGGCAGCAGTCTGCTAACAATGGTCACCATAGTCACTCGGATTTAGCGTCAATCTACTGCTGTTGTGAATCTAATACAGGAGTTTGTGGTTGTGCTGTGGCTAATCGCTTACACAATTTATTTTTTGAGCACTTTGCCCAATTGGTTGTTTTCATAGAAAACCTGATGTATAAAGCCATTGGAGCTGTTTTTTTCACCACATCTGGCAATGGAGATTCGGCCAATAGCAGGCAGACTCTCGTTGCTCCGGGGATTTTGGTTAGTTTTTTTTCAAGGTATAGATCTGAGTTTTGAAAACAATTGTGTTAATAACCTTTAAAGGCTCAAAATATATTACATATTATTAGTTCTCGAAGACTTTATTACAGCTTGAATATTGATTCGTATAAGAGGTTGTGCCGTCTACCTATCCGACATTTCTTGACCAGATATAGAATTGATTTAGGGTATAGTATCGGCTCCTACTGATGAGTCGCCAGTACGCACGAAACGCGCATGTACATGCTGATTTTGGTTTATCTTTCTGGTTCTATGTGACGAATATGTTGCTAGGTGTGCAATACAAATTACACAATTGCACATATATTAGCTTTCCGCAAAAAACAATATATAAAGTATTTGTTTGTCTTTATCTCATTGCTGTATTACACGCATCTTAAACTGTTACTCCCTTGTTCAGTTAAAGATGGCCCATTCATAAGTTTTCTCATCTTATTTGTATATCTCACATTATTTTAGAATAGAAACAATCTCAGTCACGGGACTGTAATATAGCGTAACAGATTCCTCGACTATTATGCTCTAGTCATACGTATGAGCAGTGAATATTCGGTTAAACAAGTAAGGGCGCATTTCGTCTCTCAAATATTAATCGCCTTAATCCTGTTAATTTAAGTTTTTTAATTACGAAGTGATGCAGGGATTTTGTCACGAATTGGATTTCGAAAGCCTTTCCTTTAATAAAGTGCTAAAAAATGGCAATCAATTTAGTGACTGTAAAGCCGCTGGAAATTTAACAACCAAAGTGATATGTGCCTTTCTTGTGGTAATCCACCAATGTGTAGCATAGACACTTCAAACAACCATTGAGGTTTTACCTGGTAATGCTATAGAATTGATTTCTACATGATTATGCTGTACAACCGTCTCTAATTTTGTAATATTTTTTGATTTCTTGTGAGGCTTGACGAATATTGTCTCAC
>JAQBSW010006489.1:0-48149 GCA_029291075.1 Eudiplozoon nipponicum | reverse complement strand
TTTAATTATAAATTAATAAATATGTTAACGGATAATAAATATGCTTCTAAGTAATTTATTCTTGTTTTGTAAATAAACTTTTAAGCTTCTTAATTCTTCAGACTATTATTATCAGGTTTTAACAGAAAGAATTTGATTTCTGGTAAGCTCCAAACGCGTTTTTTAGGTATTTACTGCATGCTATCTTTACTTTATCTAATTTAAAATCAGCGAATGCTTCCATTTACTATTCTATTCTTATAAACTTGTGTTTTGTTTTATAAATTGCATATATTTTTGTTGTAATTCTCTATTCTCTATATGCAGAATACATCCTGCTTCAGTTTGTTTCTGTTAGAGAATGTATTTTAAGCAGTTATGGTTTTTTATTACTTTTCTTCCAGAAAATACGAGTCTACTAGGTTTTCATCAGTTTAAAAACTTGCATTGCGCCAAAATGTTTATTTGTGCAAAATAGATTTCATAACGTATACCGCCTTATCTCAGCAATTATTATATAAGAGAGTTCCTGTAATAAATGTTTGTGCGACATCACATTGTTACACCATTCCTAGTTTTGCGGTAAAGGGTTATAAAGGCGCATTTCTCCTTTCTTTACTACAGTTTCAGCCCAAAATAGATTTGTAGTTTCCTTTGAATCATGTTTCACATTGAAATCACAGAATTATCATAACTTACTTTGTTGTTTTAATTTTTGTGGGTTAAATTATAATTGTCGCTCTGAATATGGAAATAAAATGTGTCTGCGGAGAAAAACTTTGTGGCATGGCTTCGACAATGCAGGGCAAGTTGGAGTATTGAAAATCTAAATTGTCTTTTCCAATATACCAAGATGTTTCTTGCTTTCACTGGTCGAGTTTGGTATATTAGTTTCAATTGACGTACATGAATGGCCGCCCTGGTCTCTCGCTCAAATCCAGTTGAGTCTGAGTAACAAAGACAAATTTATTCACGTTGGTTGTACATTCTAAGCTAAATTGCTGTTTGTTTTTACTTATTTTACAACTCGTTTCAATTAGAGGTTATTTTGTTTTATTCACTAACTACACATGCAATCGAAATTTGTTCCTTTTGTACTCAATAAAATTTACCTTTTATAAATACCTACTTGACAGTGTGTTAAAACTTGAGTTTGAAAAAGGTAAACATATTAAACCATAAAATGCTAATTACTGGTGTAAAACAGAATGTGTTTGAGTTGCGAAGCGAACTTTTTTTAAACTATCGTTGGCATAGGGATCATAAAGTATAGACGTTTAGTTTGAATACAATCCGTGTATTAGAGCATGATTTTTTTTGTCGTTTTGATCAGCTAACTACCTTATACTAACATTTTGTCAATTCTAGGAATTTAGTTTTATTGTACATTGGTGCTACATCTTTAAATATATAAAATATCATTTTGATTGTGCTTTGTGTTGCCAACATATTGCAGGTTTATGGCTATGATCACACTGGTAAAGTATTGGAAAGAAATTTATTATCTATCGTACTCTCTTTTATAATATTCCGTTAGTATTATTTGTCTTGTTACTAACGGCTGCTTTCAACAAGTAAGCATGTCTGTCCAGTTACAGTTGGTACACGCTGTATATATTTGAACTTTGAAACAAGTAAATTAACAAACAGATTTGTTTATCGCTTTAGTACTAACGTATTACGACATGTTTGGCTTGGCAAATATTAGATTTGCGTTTGTAGCCAATTTTCAATCGATATTAGAAATTTAAAACTACTTAATTAGCTATTTTATACTATATATTCTGTATTTAAATGCAAACAGCTAAAAAATTTAACGTTTTTGCAATTACTTAGAACTGTGATATAATTGTATCTATTGGTTTAACTTTTTCGTGTGATTTATAAATGCCTTAATTCTTACTGAGCATTATTTTGTTTATTTTTTAACTATTTGGATACAAATTAAAGGCTGTAATAAATTTTTAAAATATGCTTTTTAGTTTTTGTATCAACAGGTGATTTTGTGTTGGATTCGAAATTGTTAATTATTGTAAATAATTTGGCAACAAAAGCTATCTAGCCTGACAATTGAAAAGGTCAAGGTACAAATCTAAACCAGGTATATTTAAAAGAGAGTAAAACTGTGTTTAGATATTGTTTATCAGTAAAGATAGCAATAAGGCTGGTACAAGATGAGTAAGAAAAGTACCGCTTGTAACACAGCTTGACGTAGATACCAAAAAAAGATATGCTTGAATAGTATAGTATCGACTAGAGTGAATCCATCAAACAGGAAAAAATTTTGATCCACAGTGGATTACAGAACTTCAGATTATGGCAGCATGCTCGCATCTTCCATGTAGCATTTCAATTAAACTCACGAGGCAGAAAAAAATAAGTAGTAAGATGAGGATCCATTGAAAATAAATAGAGGAAAGCAACATTAGAATTTATAAAAGTACCAACAAGCCTTTTTGAGCAAAAGGCGCAGAGAAGACACTTAAAAATGCTTGACTATTACAAACATAGGGCTAAGAGTTATTATTATAACGAATAGTGGCCAGGTTTATCATGGGTGGAAGAGGAACAGGTTGCGTTTCCAGTCAGTGGTTTCTCTGAGGAAATTATTAATGAAATAAAGATTAGTCGCCTTAAATTCATCGTGTGGTAGTGACCTCATCTCCGCGGGTAGTGTGTTGAAACCACTTGTGGACTTTGAAGAAGAGGTTTATTTTAGTAAGGCGATTGAAGGTATGGTTGGATTGAATTGAGGGCTTGAAATTACGCGTGCCATATGGGTGGCGATGGTGAGAGAAATTCGACCGCGGAAGGCTCGTAGAAACCTTCTGTGCGAAGAAGAGTACTCTTATGGCGATTAAAGAGATCAGAAAGTAGGAAGCGTTCTCGATAATCATGACCAAGGTGGAATGCCAGCTCCGGAAAGCGAGAGGCAATCTGCTCTAGAGCATGTAGGATGTCAACGCGATGGGGCAGTAAACACCCTGACGTAGAATATGAGAGGCAGGACAAGCTTTGAACAAAGTAAGTCTTAGAATAAGGTTCTGTGTCTTGAAACATTAAACGAGCCCATTTGTGGAGCCTCTGTGTAACTTGGTTGAAGTGTAATGTGAGGTCCAAAGACTTAACGTGATGCCTAAATAGATGAATAAGTCTTCTTTGGGGAATTGGTTTTAATGTGTTTAAAGGGTGAGTATTTTATGTACATATTTTATTCTCTAACAATCGTAGGGTAAATACTATTCATTTAAAAATACACAGTAGCGGTTTTGCTCCATCTTTTCAGTGGAATTTACTGGAGATATGACAAAATAAAATACACAAAAATTAGTTATTTGTGTTTTCTCTTGTCCATACCTCCCGTAAATTCGGTTGAAGAGATGGCGCGAAAGCGCTAATATGTAAGGTACTTTTTAAATTCATATCAGATAAATGTTTTGTATAGGTGGAGAAAATAATGTTCTACAAGCATTGCCGCTTAAATTGATAAAATGGGATTAATCTTTAGTCTGTTAGACCATTCATTTAGTTTTGTATTCAGCAATTTTTTTCATAATCTAAACAATCCTCGTGTACAATGGTTCGATGTTTGATGCTAAAGAAATGGATAGACACGACATTTATTCGTAGACGGAGTGGTTTTATGGCATTTTGCTATGCCTTTCTGGGAAAAATGGATCAACATTTAGTTATACTCCTTTTTGTATTCAGTGTAAAATATATAAAAATACGTACCTAGAAACTATAGCTATAGTTGATTTTATTGATAAAAAATTATAAACCACACAAGTAGCTTACATAAAACTTTCTGAGTCACATATTAATTTATGATAAGATCGTTTGATTTAAGGCATGTAGCCGTAGAAATTGCCTGATCTGTGTTAGTCACAACCCAGACTAGGAATTAATGACATTTTCAGTCTCGCGAACCAGTTTGACTTCTTTCAAGCTCAATAACTGTTTGGTCCATCGATCTGCAAAAGACAGCTCCCCTACATGATACGAAGCCTCAAGTTCGGTTTTACTGCTCAATAACTCGTGGTGATCTGTGGTTACCTGTCAATGAAGCATTAGTTACTAATGACTTATGTATTGCTGCCGCTGATGGTGATGTAGTCTCAAAATTGGGGCTTGTGTATTAGAGCAAATTAAACGGCTTCATTTGAAGATACTTTCAATGGTTGTGTTAATATTCAAAGAGAAGTCAAGTGGCTTCAGTGCTTGACCAAATCTAGCATCTTGATATATGTAAAAATGTTTGAAGTCAGCGAAGATATGAGAGAATCGGAATGATTTTAAAACCAATCTCCCTAAGGTGAGCTGGCAACAAAGACGGCAGTTGAATACCTTGAGTTTCGATGGAGTTGGAGGTGATCGGACTACTGAATTCCACACCCATATCATTGGCGTATTTTGTCAGGTTGTATTTGTCGTCTGCAACGTAATCTGGGAAAGTGCTTAATTTAGCAGTATTAGACCAAAGACTGAGCCCAGCGGAACAGATAGGAGCTAATATCGAAATGCCATTGACGACCATTGCATGCATTGATCAGCTTCGGAGATGATTTAACAAAGTGGATTCAATCACGGAGAAAGAGGCGGAATCTAAGGCGTTGGAACTACCATAAAAGAGGAGAGTGCAGTCGTTTCCTTGAAAAGTAGAAGTGGAGCTCATGATTAAACATGCTAATCAACGAAAATGAAGAGAAACTTTCTCGTAATTTAACGCAAGATTATATTTCGTTGTAGAAAATCTTACCAAGAACTTTAGTGAAAGTCAGAATGATTGAGATGAGACAGATATTTATATGAAGATATTGTCGAAATGCCGTTTTTTAGGATTGGCAGAATAGTCGACTTAAATCGCTCTGAGGATAACGTGTTAATTAAGAGACACTTGGTAAAAATCAGCAAGTATAATTAACTGATTTTAAACAAGGAGAGCGATCAAGCCAAATGAATTTTTATATCAATCAAGTTTGTGTTTAGATTTCTTTTCTTTGAACATGGCTGGTAAGGCGTAAAACCAAAGCAGTCACTCTTTCGTGCTGTCGCTAGTCGTCTCTACCGATGTAAAGCACACGGAGTTGCAGTTTGAAAGGAAGCTCAGTTAGTCATTTGCAATAAAATTTATGTTTGGTTTCTTGAATTTGTAGACCATTCGATCTTTGATAATTGCGAGTTTATGACGAGAATCGACAGCTATTCATATGAGACTTTCAACAAAAGGGATTACTTCTTTAACGTTAATTAAGTAAGATCATCAAAACGTCGAAGAGAGTGTAGGCTTGTGACGAAGTGCGTAGTATTATATTTCAAGCCAGGTTATCGTGCCCCTTTTTGGCTGGATAGACGCAGCCAATGCTAGGTGAGAAGAAATTGTATCATGGGCCTGGGAAATACAAGGATTAAAATTGTCCTCAGAGACTATTTTATTGCTAGTTTTAGAATCCCAATGTCGGCTAAACGTGTCACATTCAACGAAACACCTGGTTGTTTGTAGTGCTTCCCTTGAGCCAATGGACTATGTCGATTAAGAAAGGACAGTTGACAATGATCTAGAGTAGTGTAAATATCTCTGCGTTCAACAGTCCAGCTGATTTCTACTTCGTACAGGAAAATGCACAAATGGTTGGTGTAAACCCGCAGTGTCGGATGGTTTTCTTATGCTAAATTGCATCAATTGGCATAAGGGAGTTTTAAGTAGCCCACAATGATGTAATGATAAGGCGGTTGAGTAAAAAAAGTGGACAAAAGTTGTGCTCTGCGTGGGTGATCAATGATTGAAAGAATTTGTGGATAATTGACTACACCAACGTAAACTTTGATCCAGTATAATCAGCTGAAACAAAAAATCTGAAATTTAGGTAGCCAAGCGCTTGGGTTTGGTAGAGGACCTCATATATACAGTTAACCGACTTCTTTCGCGAACTGCTCTGACTTGTCGCGAAAAGGAAATGCCCATTAATGTGGAGAAAGTAGTCATTGCGTACAGTAAGGGCAACCAAGTTTTTACTAGTAATCACATGTCTACCTCAGTCGAGGAAAGAAATTCCACCCGTTAGTGTGAGAGATTCACAGTTAATGAGAATGTATGAGGACTTCGATGAGAGAAAATTAGATAGAGAGCGAGCAGTGGTATATAAAGGTGATCAAATTGCGAGCTTGGACTGACAAGGAAGATTTTTCTTATAATTTTAATGAGCGAATTAACGTAATCTGTCTGAACATTTCACAACTCCTGTCCGACGATTGGAGACGTTGAAGGTTTTGAAAATTGGTCGTATTAGATTTTGCAGAACTCGAACCTATGCATTGGCGGATTGACATTGATGAAGTTTTGGTGTCGCTGCACAAAGGAACAAACGTTGTTAAAATATTTAAAAAATCTGGGGCGGCGTTTGTGAGGCTGTGGGAAGGGATTATACCAGAGGGCGCCTCTAGAGCTCAATCGATCGCTTGATTGCTGTTTTGTTGCGGGCCTACTGGGTTATTCGTCTTGTTTACTTTTGAAAGCAGATTAGGAGCTTCGCTACCAGTCATTATATTAGGCGAAGACGTAGCTTCTGCGTATCGTTGGACAAGGACGTAGGTGACACGTTAATAATCTCTGTTACACGGTTGGTCCTGCAGATTGACATTGATTGCTATCTGTTATGCCATGAGCATAAAATATTCAAAATTGAATAATTATTTCATATTAAATCAAATTTATTATCTAACATTATTATTTTGAAGCAAGGTGAGTATAATAACATAATATAACATTACGGATATTTAATAAACGAGTATGCCTTAAACCACTGAGAAATACACACTTGATGGTTAGGTTTATCATGGTTACACAAAAGAACCTCTTTTGTAACCAAATTGAAGAAATTTTCTACTTGACGCAGTTGTTGCTGCGAAACGGAAATACGTGTATTTAGATGAACCTTGCTTGCGCGTGTGGTGACAAAAATTACGTTTAATCAAAATTACAATTTTGATATAACACCTGACCCATTATATACATACATTTGTCAGTATGAACTAAGGATTGCACAGTTTGGAAAAAGGAATTCATCCAGTGGATCGGTTCCGTCCTTATGGAGAAGTCAACACGTACTTTCCAGTATTTTCCGCGGATCGGGATCGAAACTAATCACGTATGCTTTGTAATCCGATGCTCTAACCCCTGGGCCACTCGGATGCACACTACACATAATTTTCAGTTATATACTAAATAATGTTTCTTGGTTAGCCTTTCCTTTAAGTGGAGCCTATATGGCATCTCTTTAGGCCTAAAGTTCCAAATAACCATCTCTAGTCTGTCATAATGGAACAGATACCACGTTACATGGGCAAGTGATATTGAAATGAACGTATATAAAATTAAACGAATATGGGTTACGTGGGCGGTGATAACAATTACTTTTAATAAATGTCGTGATCTTGATTTAAACACCTGGTTAATACATGCATGCGTTGTAAAAATGACTGAAAATCCCCGCTTTACTGTATATAAATATTTGAGATAATTTTTTAATTCAAATATAAACTGTGTAAATGATTTATTACTTCATGTTTTTGTATATTCCTATCTTATTTAAATATCTTTCCAATAATGTAAAAACATCCTTCTCCGTTATATTTGATAGACCATATGTGGATTGACTCAAATAAATGATATTAATTAAAAAAGATATCGGAATGCTTATTAAATCTTAAGTTATCGTTCTAGATAACTTTTCTACACGTGACAACAATCAAATTGATTGCATCTTCTCTAACATTGAGGTGATTAACGTCCAGCGCCGTGAGATCTTCCATAATCTAGATCGATGCCACGTATTCCTCTTTATTCCCGTCTCAATTTCTGCTTCAAAGAAGACCATTAAAACAAGCGGACGTATAACTAAGTGCGATGCATTCAGTCTAGTTAGCGATGCTTAAACTTATAATTAACATAGTTTCCTGTTTCTCTCAGGTCCATGACGCATTATCATCCAGCTTAGTCTCTGTTGCGTCTATCCAACACACGCGAACAACAAACAGATTCAACACACTTGGTACGGCACGTTGTAATCTGGCTCGGAACTCTAGGTTACTAACTTCTTCACGACCCGGCGCTTATCCATTACGGCGTTAAGATAAATTTATTCAGCATACGATATACAGGCAAGTGCCGTGATTAAAGACGCATTTGATCGACTTTAGATTTTCTTCAAAAATTCGAAATTATTAAGAGCCAGCTGTTTCATACATCAAAGGAACTGAACATTAACTTAAGTGTTTTTTTGAAATTTGATTGCGGATTGCCAGCTTCATAATTTCCAATGCCGCCTTTTGCATTCGCGGGTTGTAGCATTGCACGGACAGTTTCACAAATTACCAATTTCGTTTTGTCTTTGATCGGGCTGAGTTTCTATTCGTTCCATTGGAAATGCGGTTCTATCACATCTTTGTTTACTTGAAACGTTTCGGAAAGAAAATACCCTTTCCATCTTCAGGCCAATTTGTCTACTTATATCCACAGCACAATACTCACAATAGCAGATTTAAGCAAATGTGATAACCTCGTTCCAAAACCGTTCTATTTAAATTTTATTTTTTGACTCACCATTGGTTTTAAACATAGAATTTGTCTCAGTAACTAAACTCAACATATCCATAAGTCTAGCGCAAATGAATGCCCTCACCCAACAAATAAATCTATATATATATACACATATATATATATATATATATATATATATATATATATATATAATAAGTATATATATAACTATTTGTAATTAGCAGACCAATCCTTACCTCAGCTAACTCAAATTCCCGGTATACATAATCTCTTTTCGTGTGCAGAATGTTATAGGGAGAGAAAGTATCGAACCTTTTTTGTTATAACTGTTCTCTTACTATGTAACGTAATCAAAATTCAAAACTGATAAAACAAAAATCTTTTGTATATGTATAGATATATATATATATATATATATATATATATATATATATATATTATGTATATAGAATAAAACTATTAATATAAAGATGGGCCTATCTATATATCGCTCTATCTCCCACATTTTGAGTTCCTCTTTAAAAGAAACTTGATAGCTGTTAACCATGAATATCTTCTCTAGGACCAACTTATTATTCATTTATTAAGATATTCACACCTTATATAAATATATAAAATATAAACAACAGTGTGAGTAAAATGTGTCTAATCTAATATCCTATCTCCTAACCATTGCTAAATCTGTATACCATCTTCTGGAACATTTTATTGAGAAAGATAAGTATATAGGAAATGATATTGGTATATGTCATTCGCAATCAGTTTTCTATAAGTGAGGTTTCTTACTTAGGTTCCAACTTAATTCAGGTTCCGCAGCCTCCCGTTTTCTGAACCTAGATAATCCTTGATTAAATATTGGACATAATGATTTTTCTACCGATGTTACATTCATTACCTCTTTCCCTGATTTTATTTCAATCGACTCTCTAATTAGTCTAGTTAATCTGTTGCGGTTGCATACGCGATGCGTTTACTTCTCTCCCAGTCTATTTCATGACCTGTTTCCTTCGAATGCCTAGCTGGGTATGAGCTTTGAATGTATTCATATTTGCAGGCCGTCTTGTGTTCCCCTCTACGAATCTTTATCGGTCGCATGTTTTCGCCTATATACCTGAGATTACAATCTTTGCAAGGAATCGCATATACTCTTAATGTCTTGAGGGGTTCTACTCTTTCTATTTGGTTATGTAGTTTATTGCCTAAAGTAAACGATTGTTATAAATTTGTTTCAATATTGTATTTAGCTCCTATTATTCTAATTTTTCAGGTCAATTTTGAATCAGGTAATACCATTACTCTGTGCTTATCCAGTTCTGTTTCCTTCTTTACCTTGTTTATTATATTATCATTAAATCTCAACAACATCTAATTTAATAATCTATCTATTATACGTGACGGATAGCCGTTTAGTTCGACTATTTCCCTTAATCTCCTCATTTCCTTTTCTTTATTCTTTAAATCCATTATTCTAAGACTCCTTAATATCATGGATTTAAGAATACCTATTTTCATTCCACATGGGTGATTTGAGAAGAAATTAAGAAGAAGTCTCGAATAAGTCTCTTTTCTAAAAATATCTCTTTCCAATCTGGAACCATTCCGTTTTATTTTACATCCATAAAGGGTAATTCTGCATTATTCTCTTTTTCTAATGTGAACTTTAATTCACATAACTGGTTGGCTAATTCGAGGAATTTATTTACCTCATTATCACCATGATTCTAAATTATAAACATATCATCCAGGAATCTCACATTCAAGTTTGGCTTGAGATGAGATTTTAACAAAAGACATTTTTTTCAATATAGCACATAAAATTATAAGCAACCGGGACTGATAGTGGTTGGCCCATAGAGACACTTTTAACTTGTTTATAAAATTCATTTCTGAACATAAAATAGGTGGAGGACATACAGATATTTAAGATTTCCGTAATATTACTTAACATTATTTTACTACCTTCTATTATCTCTGGGAACTCTCTTAGAAACGCTTCACACTTTCTAATGCTGCTTGTACTGGGACATTTGTATACATCGATACAACATCCAGGCTAGGCATTCTATCACTATCATTCAAATCCACTTAGATTAATCGTTAATGTACAAAACTCACCAACTTATAGATTGTCTAAATTTCTATGCAACAGAATTAGAAAATATACTTATTTTGTTTATACTTTAAAAGAATACATATCATTTTGTTGACATTATTAGTAGATATAAATTATATATAATAATATATTATATATAATATATATATATATATGTAGTAGTTACATATGCATAAAGTAATAGTTTCATACATATTAAAATTTACATATATATATTTTTATGTGGTTTAATTATCGGTATAATAAATAAATAATTAACTACGAGGGAGAAGAAAAAAATGATAATTTATAATATATATATATATATATATATATATATATATATATATATATATATATATAGGATTAGAGACATTGGATTCACACTGTTGCTTATAATTATATATATGTTTTTATACATATTGATATGTATTTTATATATTGATATAAGGTGTGACTAACCTAATAAATAATTATAAAAGCATTCATGGTTAACGGCTTCAATTGTCCTTCTATATATATATATATATATATATATATATATATATATATTTATATAAAGGTGTTACGGTATTATATTTAGATAAATATGTATAGAGGTATAATGAATTATTTTAGTCATATGAGCGTATATTCTTATGTAATTATTACTAGGAGTTGATTAACTTCGCATTGTGCTTACGATTAGTTTTGAAAACCATTAGTTTGTCCATACTCGCTCTACCTTTCTCTCTTTAATTTTTGACCTAAGCGTCGCTATGACATTCACTCTCTTTCCATCTACGTAACTTGCTGCACCATATTTGAACTATTTTTTTACTACTTGCGCAATATTTCATACGCCATTGTATACATTAGAGTTCCCGACTTTAAATAAAATACAGTATTTGTTCAATGCCGCGTTTTGCGTACGCGGGTAATAGTTGTACACGGGCAGTTAACAAAGATCCGATTCTTCACACTTTCCGATTTTGTTTTGTCTTTGATCGGGTTGAATTCTTCTTTTTTTCAACTGAAAATGCGGTTCTATCACATCTTTGTTTACTGGCGACGTTTCGGTGCCTACTTTCCAGCACCATCCTCAGGCAACACAACACATTACAAACTTCACAATAGCAGATTTAAGCAAATGTGGTAACCTCGTTCCAAAACCATTCTATTTATATATAATTGACTCAACACTATTTTTAATCATAGAATTTGTCTCAGTAACTAAACTCAATATATAACTCTTTATAATTAGCAGACCAATCATTACCTCACCTATCTCAAATTCCCGGTATACGTAATCTCATCTCGTATGCAAAATATTGTAAGGGAGAGAGACAGTATCGAACCTTTTGTTATTTGTTATAACTGTATTGCTACTATGCCACGGTAATCAAAATTCAAAATGATAAAAAACTAAAACCTTGAATGTCATATATTGTATTTTATTTAAAGCCGGGAACTCTAATGTATACAATGGTGTATGAGGTATTGCGCACTTAGCAACAAATTAGTTCAAATATGGAGCAGCAAGTTTCGTAGATGGATGGAGAGTGAATGTCATAGCGACGCTTAGGTGAAAGATTAAAGAGAGAAAGAGAGAGATAGTATGGACAACTAACGTTTTTCAAAAAACTAATCGTAAGCACAATGTGAAGTTAATCAACTCATAGAAATAATTGCATAAGACTATTTGCTCATATGACTAAAATAATTCATTATATCTATATACATATATATCTAAATATAATATCGTAACACCTTTATATATATATATATATATATATATATATATTTAGAGGAAGGACCATTGTTAATTGTTAAACATGAATATTTTCTATTCTTACTATATATTTATTACGTTAGTCACAACTTATATCAATATATAAAATACATGTCAATATGTATAAAAACATATATATGGATATATAAGCAACAGTGTGGCTCCAATATCTATAATCCTACATATATATATATATATATATATACGTTTCAATATTTCTAATAAATTCTTATTTTTCTCTTTTCTTGCTGTTTTTTTTACCAATTAATCAAATTGTATATTTATTTATTCACACCTTATATAAATATATAAAATACATATAAATATGTATAAAAACATATATATAAATATAAGCAACAGTGTGAGTTAAATGTCTTGTATATATAATTATATATATATGTATATATATATATATATTTTTTAATTTTTTTTTATTATTATTTTATTTATTTTTTTTAAACCTTCTAAAATAAATATTTAAATTTTAATGGCAATGTATAAAATGATAGATGCCCGTTTATACATATATATATACATATATATATATACATATATATATATATATATATATATATATATATATATATATATATATAATAAACCTATTAATGTACCGATAGTCCTATCTATATATCCGTCTATCTATCACATTTTGAAGTTCTCTTAAATGGATATCTTATAGCTGTTAATAATGAATAACTTCTCTAGGGCTAATGTATTATTCATTTATTAATATATTCATAATTTACATAAATATATAAAATATAAGCAACAGTCTCTTATCTAATGTCCCATCTACTAACCATTGCTAAATCTGTATACCCTCTTCTGGGACATTATTATTGAGAAAGATAAGTATATAGGAATTGATATTGGTACAGTTCATTCACAATCAGTTCTCTGTAATCGAGGTTTTTTACTTAGGTTCCCACTTAATTCAGATTCCACAGCCTCCCGTTTTCTGACCGTAGAAAATGCTTCATTAAATATTGGGACCAATGATTTTTCTACTGATGTTACATTCATTACACCTTTTCCTGATTTTATTTCAATTGACTCTCTAATTAGTCTAGTTAATCTGTTGCGGTTGCATAACGCGATGCGTTTACATCCTTCCCAGTCTATTTCATGACCCGTTTCCTTCGAATGCCTAGCTTTGTCTGACCTTTGAATGTGTCCATATTTGCAGGCTGTCTTGTGTTCACCTCTACGAACCTTTATAGGTCGCATGATTTCGCCTATATACCTGAGATTACATTCTTTGCATGGTATCGCATATACTCCTGATGTCTCGAGTGGTTCTACTCTTTCCTTTTGGTTAGGTAGTTTATTGCCTATAGTAAGCGATTGTCTTAAAACTGTTTTAATATTGTATTTAGCTGCTATTATTCTAATTTTCCTGCTCAATTTAGAATCAGGTAATACCATAATTTTGTGCTTATCCGGTTCCGTTTCCTTCTTTACTTTGTTTATTATATTATTGTTAAATCTCTGTAAATATCTCATCTATTAATCTATCTATTATAATTTGACGATAGCTATTTAGTTTGAATATTTTTAATTCCCTACTCTTATCTCTATTTTCTTTATCCACTCATTTTAAGACTTTAATATCATGAATTTAAGAATGCTCTATTTTCATCCCATATGGGTGGGGATTTGATAAGAAATTAAGTCAAATATATATAAATAGAATGGTTTTGGAACGAGGTTACCACATTTTCTTAAATCTGCTATTGTGATCAGTGTTGTGTTGCCTGAGGATGGTGCTGGAAAGTAGGCACCGAAACGTCGCCAGTAAACAAAGATGTGATAGAACCGCATTTCCAGTTGAAGTAAGAACAAGTCAACCCGATCAAAGACAAACCAAAATTGGAAATTGTGAAAAATCGGATCTTTGTGTAACTGCCCGTGTACAGCTATTAAACGAATATTGTTTGCGAGGGCGGTGATTGCATTTATTATAATCAATGTTGCGAACTTGGTATATTAATATCAAGTTCACAATCTTGATTATAATAATTGTAGTAAGTTTTCTTACATAGTTAAACATTATCTCATCTGAGGTTGAATTCGAATTACATCAAATGTTAATTAACTGGTCTGAATCAAAATTTTTCCGCTAAAATAAAGTTGCATTTAACACCCCCAGCAACGTTACTAAGACGACCAAAAAGCAAAAGGAGAGAGTAGCTAATGTGGGTGGCTCTTAACTGGGCCAGGAAAGCATTCAGCGGCAAATGCCGTGAGAATCTATCATTGTTTGTAGCGTGTGGGTGTCCCGAAGTCCTTCTAAACACTTGCTCTGTTTTCTTGTTCGTCGACTGGTGATCGTCTGAGTAGATACACCTGAACAAGTATAAATGTCGAAGCATGATGTGTAAGCTGCTGTTCGAAGGCATAATCTTGTCTTGTTGAAGGTCTGCGGCAACACCGAGGTTTCTGGCACACGTAGAAATCCGATAAGTAGATGATCGATTACGTATGACTGGATGCTCAGCAACAAGAAGATTGGTGTGACTGTTGTGTAGCCGAATAAATGATACAGTATGATAAACGCAAGTAGGACAGCCGGCGTAGATACTCAGCACACAAAGAATTTGACAACAATCACACGTAGCGTGCAGAACAGAGAGCGTATTACGTGGTAACTGGATCGTGCTTATATAGATGACATGTCGCACGCAATTGGTCAACACTAGTTTTGCGCGCTCTCATTGGTCCAGCGTATTAAATTTTGAATTTATATTTGTCAGTATGTCGGCGAATTATTCTGAGCCTTTACATCACTTTCCTCTCTGCGAAAAAGAAAAGGAAAATGAGAAAAAACTATTCCTCTTTGCAAGGCTTGATTAGCACTCTATGGAATTTAAGAAACTGGTCATTATTCTACCCTTAGTTAACCAAAAATGTATAGTAATGCTGGGCTGGTGCATAGTTGGTAGTTGCTTCAACAATAAAATGTTGCTAATTAACGGCTGGTAATTTCTAAACAAATTGTTAGCTGTAGTGACAAGTCATATCGCGTGAAGCGAAATAAAACAGTGTAATAATATTTGAGAGTCTCAGCGTCAAAATTTCAAATTAGATTGCAAATGAAAGTGCCAGGTTTAAGTTGTAGCCTGGGCAGGCTGGATCGTTGTCAATGAGAGTTCGATTGGACCAAAGAAGCAGATGTGTGCTCGAAGTTGTGGTCCCATATATGCGTTAGTGAATGTGTGTTGTATAACTGGTGAAGTTACGGTATGCATGATAATGGGCTATACCATGATATGAAACCAGTGACTACTAAGAGTTGCTACGCAAAGCGTTAACTGTAAATAGTTGGTCATACCTAAATAAGAGTGCGCTTAGGCGTGAGCCATACAGTGCAAAAGTATGGTGTATAAAAAAATACATGAAAATCAAATGATAGGGAAAAAGTATACTCGATCTTCGCCACAGAAATGGCATAACTCCGAGGAACTGGTCACAGACGCAACTAAATTGTTAGCTAAGAACAGCTGGTTATACCACGTGAGACATGTGAGTATTGTAAAAATAACGAATCATGTGGAGTCATGGAGATTACCTCACTTGAAATAGGGCTCAAGTGGTGCGCAAAAAGTTAACATTTGGTATGTAGAATAACGAAAAATTAATTGAAAATAAGTCTATCAGTTATCCTTAATGGAAAGTAATATATTTCTAGGTTGGGATAGTAGGCATACAGAGCCCAAAACGCATGTAGAAGGCTGTATGTCGCCAGGATCAGGCGGTTTGAGAAAATGTTTCAACCTATCTATGCCTACCCATATAGGTGTCGCACCTTCCATGATTATGAAATATTTCGGCTCTCTGAACAATATCGGGTAAGCAACGCGATACATGGGTAGCAATGGTCCAACAGCAGAATCGCTACGAACGAGTACTTTCTTGCAGCTGTGGAGCTGCAAATGAACGAAGACTGGTGAAGGAGCATGTCTCGGCTGTTGAGCAGACATATTACTGAAACGAAGTCGAAGGCGAGAAGCTTCGACTTGTGGGTGATCCTCTGTAAGTAGTAAACGTGGGAGCAAACTAGGCAAGCTGCGTACCCGTGAAGTAAACAATGAATAAACTTTCCCAGAGTCGACATACGAACTTGCTGAGTTGACGAGCTACTGATCTTTGATTATGAGTGTCACTACGCTATTCTGTGCGTAGCGGGGGTGGTGTTAGTGCAGGCTCGCTGGGAGTCACTGAGTTGACTGAGAATGATGAAAGCAAAGATGGTTGTAGCGAGACGTCTAGCCCGAAAAGTTAGTCTGCAGTAATGTTGTGTTCATCTTTTACATGAAAAATGTCGAATTGACATTCACTCAAACGTGACAGCTGTCGTTCTACTCTGGCAGGGTACTTTGACACGGTTGAAGCCGCATTTCAAAGTACGCTAACTAATGATGCATGCTCTGTAAAAAACAACGTATCTGCTGCTGCCAATGATGCTGATGAAGTGGCGCAATACGTAATAGATGGCAAGGAGTTCTTGACCGAAAGTATCGTATCTTGTTTCTACTGGTTGCATAGTACACCCGTAAAAACTGATAGGCTGTCGAACTCCGTAAATCTCTTGTTCCAAGGTGACCTAAATAGCATATATATAAGCATCAGTTGTAAATAGAAAAGGTCGTTATAAGTCTGGATGGGTAAGCAATGTGGCATTTTCTAATGAGCTGATGGCAAGACGGATTCATTTATTGTCTTTATGGGACCAAAATATTATGGAGTTCCTGCAAAGTCCTTTTCGATTCAGTAGGTTGCTACAAAACAGATAAAGTTGTTTCTCTGGGCCAGTAGCAATTTGCGGTAGATTTAGAGAAATTCAAGAAGTTTCTGTAAAGTCTTGGGTGACACCATATTCTGTTTGAATTTTCGTTAGACGACAAAAGTTGTATAAATTGAGGTGAGGTGAGGAAATCCATGTAATGAGTTGCAATTTGAGTTTTGTCCCAACTCATCTTGAGTCTGTGATATAATGAGTGTGATAGGACTAAAAAACATTATGTCATCAAGATATGACATACAGTAATCGGCATCATCGCGGAGTATTTCGTCCATGAATCTCTGAAATGTCTGATTGGCTCACTTGAGGCCAAAATACAAGTAAAGGTATTTAAAAAGGCCGAAAGGCGTGATGAACGCAACTTATTCAATGTCTTCTGTTGTTAACGGAGTGTGGTGGAAGGTTTGTCTTAAGTAAAAAAATGCAAAGTAATTTTTACCGCTGTCTTTTTCAAGCAAGGTTTTAATATTTTGAATGAGGTCACAGAATTGAGCTTGCGATAATCTCCACAGGCTCGGTATGATCCGTTTGATTTAGAAACCGAGTGCAATGGTGACGCCCATCAACATTTTAATGGTCTGGTGATTCCCTCTTCCAATAGTCTTGAAAACTTCTCTTGGGTAGCTTTCAGTTCAGCTGGGGGTAGCGGTCTCCTTTTAAGTGCGACAGGTTGTCCTTTTGTGATAATAGGGCGCATCGTGTTGGAGACATTAGCTCTGACTTGTAGAGATACAACAACGACTTGTTTTTATCAAAGTGCTATTTACATTTCTGTCGACTAATGCACTGGAGTTGGCAGAACGACATGTAAATCAAAATGTTCGCTGCAAAGTGTCCAGAAACTTTGCTCAAGTTTACTTAACAATAATTGATTGCGCGGGTGGTGGTAACAATTCTTTAAATCAAGTTTGAGAGCTTGAAGTAAATATCAATAACATTGTTTTTAACCAGTCGTCAAACAAAATAACAAAAGTACTGCCAGCAGCGTTTCGATCTTCCATGATCCTCATCAGAGTACGACGGCAAACTGATTATCGAGGATAAAACCGCATTGAATATATATGGAAATCAAACTTAGATATGCGTATCTGACATCTGGCAGACATGCATACATTGAACTTGACTGGAAATGTCGGCTGAACGATTTCTATGCAGGCACGAACATTATATGTTTGCAGCTTCCGCTACATATACATATATAGGCAATACCATTTAACAATAATTGATTGTGCGGGTGGTGGTAACAATTCTTTAAATCAAGTTTGCGAGCTTGAATTAAACACCAATCTCATTGTATTTAACCAGTTGTCGAACAATATACCAAAACTACCGCCAGTCGCAACGCACTGACGTGCTTCGACCTTCCATATATATTCAATGCGGTTTGATCCTCGATAGTCAGTTTGCCGTCGTAATCTGATAATGATCATGGAAGGTCAAAACGCGTCAGTGCGTTGCGGCTGGTGGTAGTTTTGTTATGTTGTTCGATGACTGATTAAATACAATGGGATTGGTATTTATTTCAAGCTCGCAAACTTGATTTAAAGAATTTGCTCAAGTTCGGTGGTGCGCTCAATGATCTTTTGATTTGCTAGATGGAACACGAGTTGATATTTCAACAGAAAATCAAATCCTTTTACGTCGCGTGAGACGATGTGTTGGCGACGATGGATTTTAAAACATTCATGTCGCAATTTTGTGTTAAAATAGCGATGTCGGCAACCATATGTTGGAATGGGCTCCCCCGTAGCTGTTGCGAGTAAAAAACCTAGAGACATCTCTGTCATAGAATCACCAAGGAGGACCAAAACCGCTGCACATGTGTCTACGATGAATTCTTCTCCGGTTACGAAATCTAGAAGATGTAAAAGTTCATTGGGCTGCTTCTCCGGGGTAATATAGGCAAGAACGTTGATCATTACAAATGACATAATGAGTTTTGATGTCTTCGTGTCATATCCTGTGTGGACGAAATGAGTCAACGTAAACTGCAGCAATAGACGTTTGACATTTGATCACCTTTGTACGTGGAGAATAGAAACCGTTGCCGTGTTGTTGATTGCGATCAGCTGATGAAGGAAGGTGGCACCCGTTTGGTAAATTCTCCGAACGGTGCAGGCACTTGGACAATTATATAAATACTTTTAATGATTGTATCACCAATTTTTTGGAGAATATCAGCTGAATATTCGAGGGGATTATTATTATCTTTTGTAGTGAATTACACGTTTTTGATTCGTGGTTTTATTAGCATTTGTTGTGTCTATAACGTTTCTTTCAAGAATCCTATTTAAATTTAAAATGGTTCTTTCTACAGAGGATAGCCATACATTATCAGATGTGGGACCGGCATATGGACGCTGAGCTAACATAGAATTTAGGATATTCATGTTTATAAGTGAATTATAAGACATCATAATTGCACAATGGGACTTAAATTCTTTAATATTAAATTAAAAACATACAGGACATGTTAATTTTAGTTGCGAATAAAAAAGCGCTTACAAAATCTGCTTACGCTGTTTGAGCACAAATTGAAAGCAGAACATGGTACAAAAGCTCGTAGGCGAGAGAAAAGTTATGACTGATTGAACCACAGAATGTTTGGACTCATAAATTCTCAAAGCTTGTGTCAAAGTTTAGGCAGGACTGAAAAGACAGAATGACCCGGTGACAAAAGCCTGTGTATTAGATGTGCTACCGACGGTTTTTTTTAATTACAACCAAGATTACCGTGCATGAACCAAAATTCTAACTTAAAAAGTTCGCTTAATGATTTGTATTATCAAAACCAGTTGTACAAGTATCAATGATCTCTGTTCCTGGCGCCGTCGCCAATTTGTAACGCCCCGACGTGCGACGTTGCTAAGAAGACCAATAAGAAAACGAAGCGAGCAGATACGTGAGTGGCCCTTGACAGGATCAGGAAAGCATTCACCGGGAACGTCGTAAGAGTTTATGAGTGTTCGCAGCGTGTAGGTGTCCAGAATTCCTTCCAGACACTTGCCCTGTTTTCTTGTACGTGGTATGATGATCTTTTGAGTAGATGGATTTGAATATGTAAAATTTCCAAGCATGATGTTTTGTTACTTTCGAAGACCTAGACTTGTCTTCTTGAAGGTCTGCGTCAACACCAAATTGGCTGGCACACGTAGAAATCTGATTAATAGATGATCGATTACGTACGACTGGATGCGTACCAACAAGAAGAGTGGGGTGACTGAAGACTAGTCGAATTAATAACGCAGCGTAATAAATGCAACTATAACAGCTTGTGTAGATAATCAGTGCAAAAAGAAATTCAAAGCAATCACACTTAGCGAGCAGAAGAGAGAGTTTGTTGCGTGCTAACTGCATCGAGCTTGTATAATTGCGAAATTGCACGCAGTTGGTCAACGGTAGTTTTGGCGTTCTCATTGGTCCAGCGTATTAAATTTTGAATTTAATTTTGACAATATGTCGATGAATCCATCTGAGCCGTTACAGGCAAAAATATTGCACAAAGTTGTGTAAACGCCCCAGCTTCAAGTAAATGCTGTACGACGTTACAAAGCGATTAGGTGCCATGAATTCTGAGAATAAGTACTGTTGGTGGCCCTTATTAGGGCCGGATTTGCGTTCTCTAGAAATTGCAGATAAAGTTAGGTAGTGTAGCAGTGTCTAGAAGTACTCCTGCGTGAAGGCTCAGAATAGTCTCGTTGAAGATCTGCGACAACACAGTGGTGACTGACACACGTAGAGGTCCAATAATTAGATGTGTCTCCGTCTCACTAGTTGTGTAGCAACAAGATTGGCGTCACTACGTGACTCTGCTTGTGAAGCAAGTCCAGAAGTCAACGTAGGTGAACAAACAGTGTGACAGGAGGCAGCACGTACACGTAGTGTGCAGCAGAAATCAAACGTGACTTAATGACAAACATGTTAAATGCACCGTGCTTATATAGCGTTGAAAACGAAAGCTCACACGCCATTGATTAACGGAAAATTTCGCTTGTTTTAAATGGTGCCGCGTAAATTAAATTTGACTTTTATTTACGCAATATGTCGGCGAATTGTTCTTGAGCAGTTACACTTGATGGTTGAATTAAAACACCAATAGCATGAGCAAATTTAAATTTTATAAGCGTTTTTAAATGAAACTGGTAAGTTAATGCATCGGCGCAAACAGATCCAAGTATTTGAGTGTGTGGCTGCGAAAGTCTGTATAAGTTATTCTAACGAAAATAGTTTACAATGAAACTTCTACGTGAATTAACCTTGTTAATTGTTTTACAATTTCTAAAATGTTTGATTTTATATTCTTGTATATTAATTCAGAGAATTTAAACATGATTATGTTGAATATTATAAATTTATATTTAGACGGAGATCCAAAAAGCCGAGTGGTGAGGGGACACCACTTGTACCAAATTCCCAAGAAACTCCATGAAATGGAGCCGGCTTATCCTCTAAAAGGAGTCAGCCGCAGTAAAAAAAAAATTAGGTGTTGCACACCTAGTAACAGATAAGTTCAAACATGACCAGAAGAATAAAAGAGAGACAGCTTGTACAGAAATTATAACCTCATGTGCATATTCGTTTCAGCTTACTGGCGACTCATCAGTAGGAGCCGGTATTATCTCTATACGCACTATATATTTGAGTTCTATCTTTCCGGTAATATATGAAGTAATTTGTTACTAGGTGCGCAGTAGCTGGTACATAATTGCATATATATATATATATATATATATATATATATATATATATATATATATATATATATATATATATATATATATGTATATATATATATATATATATATATATATATGTATATATATATATATATATATAAACGTGCAGAAAATAATTCAAAAGAAATTAAATTGGACTGGAACAAAGACATAACTGACATGCCTTTAAAAATAGCCAACGCTTCGCAAAATACGACACATACATAAATTACGGACGCAATTACAATAAAAGCGATGACACACCAAATGACTACGCAAAAGAAGTGGTCTAAATTGCGCAAAAGCAGTGTTCTAAATTGCGCAAAGCAAAGGCCAGCATAACGAAGAGGAGATTGGTTACAACACATGTACAGTGGGATTGGATGAACGAATATACTAACAAATCCAGAACAATGGCTGTAGATACTGGTAGAAATAAGATTTATTAATAAATGTTATTCCATGGAGTACGTTGTTTTGTTCTTACACATATATATATATTATTCCTCAAAAACAATTAGTATCTAACTGTTATATATTTAGTTCAATAAACTTTTACAGTTTGAGTCTTATTTATACAATTAAACAATCGTGTATTGCGCGGGAATTTAGTATTTTGGTGTAACAATAGCCACATTTGAGGTCGAGAATGCTCAATTGTCCCATCTAAAGCTGAAGTGAATACAACAGGAAGACCACACAGAAGTGCACATAGAAGCAGCCTTCGAGCTGCAGAACTGAATATAAAGTAATAAATATTTGTATTTTGTTTAAATAAATAGACGAGCTTTATACAAGCAAACTTCTATAAATAACTGATAAGAAATAAAGCATTTGTGTTGCGATGAATAAAATTGTATCAGACAAATTTGAAAACATTAAGAGTATTGTCTGCACAAATGAACACTTTGACCGCGAATTTATGGATAATAAAGTCTCGGTTGGACTACACACTGATAATAAATTATGAGAGAACCCACATAAACGATTCAATCGATATAAATGTGGCGAAAGCAGCAAAATGTTAATGTTCGTGACTGCATAGAAATTGCGCAACCAACATTTTCAGGCAAGTACACTGTTCGCGAGACCACTAGAGGTGGGAGGTGCACATCTAATTTTACCTTCCATATATGTGGTTTTATCCACACTAGTCAGTTTACCGTCTTACTTTGATTATAATCGTAGAATATCAAAACGCGTCAATGCATGCGGCTAGCGTTAGTTTTGCTATGCTGTTGGACGACTGGTTAAAACAATGGGATTAGTCTTTACTTTAAGCTCGCAAACTTGATACAAAGGATTTAAGTTTATCAATGCCGCGTTTTGCGTACGCGGGTAGTAGCTGTACACGGGCAGTTACACAAAGATCCGATTTGTCACTATTTCCAATTTTGTATTGTCTTTGATCGGGTTGACTCATTTTTACTTCAATTGGAAATGCGGTTCTATCATATCTTTGTTTACTGGCGACGTTTCGGTGCCTATTTTCCAACACCATCATCAGGCAACACAACACTGATCACAATAGCAGATTTAAGCAAATGTGGTAACCTCGTTCAAAAACCATTCTATTTATATATATTTGACTCAACACTATTTTAATCATAGGATTTGTCTCAGTAACTAAACTCAATATATAACTTGTTATAATTAGTAGACCAATCATTACCTCACCTATACCTCATCTCATCTCGTATGCAGAATATTTTAGGGGAGAGAGACAGTATCGAACCTTTTGTTATTTGTTATAACGGTATTGCTACTATGTCACGGTAATCAAAATTTTAAAAAATGCTAAAACTAAAACCTTGATTATCATATACTGTATTTTATTTAAAGCCGGGAACTCTAATGTATACAATGGTGTGTGAGGTATTGCGCACATAGCAACAAACTAGTTTAAATATGGAGCAGCAAGTAACGTAGATGGATGGAGAGTGAATGTTATATCGACGCTTAGGTGAACGATTAAAGAGAGAAAGATAGAGATAGCCTGGACAACTAACGTTTTTCAAAAAACTAATCGTAAGCACAATGCAAAGTTAATCAACTTTTGGAAATAATTGCATAAGAATATTTGCTGATATGACTAAAATACTTCATTACACATATATCTAAATATAATATCGTAAAACCTTTATATATATATATATATATATATATATAAATAGAGAGAGAGAAAAAGGACCACTGATAATTATTAAATATGAATAATTTCTATTCTTATTATATATTTATTTATTACGTTAGTCACACCTTATATCAATATATAAAATACATGTCAATATGTATAAAAACATATATATGAATATAAGCAACAGTATGAGACCAACATCCCTAATCCTATATATATATATATATGTTTGCCTATTTCAAATTATTATTTTATTCTTTTCTTACTGTTTTTTATTTACCAATTAATCAAATTGTATATTTATTTATTCACACCTTATATAAATATATAAAATACATATAAATATGTATAAAAACATATATATATAAATATAAGCAACAGTGTGAGTCATATATATATATATATATATATTATGTGTATAGAATAAACCTATCAATCTACCCATAGGCCTATCTATATATCCGTCTATCTATCACATTTTGGTTTCCTAATGTTCTATCTACTAACCCTTGCTAAATCGGTATACCGTCTTTTGGAACATTTTTATTGAGAAAAATAGGTCTGATCTTTGAATGTGTCCATATTTGCAGGCTGTCTTATGTTCACCTCTACGAACCTTTATAGGTCGCATGGTTTCGCTTATATACCTGAGATTACATTCTTTGCAAGGTATCGCATATACTCCTGATGTCTCGAGGGGTTCTACTCTTTTTTTTTTTTGGTTAGGTAGTTTATTGCCTATAGTAAGCGATTGTCTTAAAACTGTTTTAATATTGTATTTAGCTACTATTATTCTAATTTTCCTGCTCAATTTAGAATCAGGTAATACCATAATTTTGTGCTTATCCAGTTCCGTTTCCTTCTTTACTTTGTTTATTATATTATTGTTAAATCTCTGTAACATCTCATCTATTAATCTATCTATTATTATACTATACCTAACCAAAAAGAAAGAGTAGAACCCCTCGAGACATCAGGATTATATGCGATATCTTGCAAAGATCGTAATCTCCGGCATATAGACGAAACCATGCGGCCTATAAAGGTTCGTAGAGGTGAACATAAGACAGCCTTCAAATATGGACACATTCAAAGATCAGACCTAGCTAGGCATTCGAAGGAAACAGGTCATGAAATAGACTGGGAAGGATGTAAACGCATCGCGTTATGCAACCGCAACAGATTAACTAGACTAATTAGAGAGTCAATTGAAATAAAATCAGGAAAGGTGTAATGAATGTAACATCGGTAGAAAAATCATTGGGCCCAATATTTAATGAAGCATTTTCTATGGTCAGAAAACGTGAGGCTGCGGAACATGAATTAAGTGGGAACCTAAGTAAAAAACCTCGCTTATAGAAAACTAATTGCGAATGATCTGTACCAATATCAATTTCCTATATACTTATTTTTCTCAATAAAAATGTTCCAAAAGACGGTATACCGATTTAGCAAGGGTTAGTAGATAGAACATTAGGAAACCAAAATGTGATAGATAGACGGATATATAGATAGGCCTATGGGTAGATTGATAGGTTTATTCTATACACATAATATATATATGACTCACACTGTTGCTTATATTTATATATATATGTTTTTATACATATTTATATGTATTTTATATATTTATATAAGGTGTGAAAAAATAAATATACAATTTGATTAATTGGTAAATAAAAAAAAAGCAGTAAGAAAAGAATAAAATAATAATTTGAAATAAGGCAAAAACATATATATATATATATATATATATATATATATATATATATATATAGGATTCAGGACAGTTTTGGATTATGTGTATGGGCAGCTGGGACGAGCTATGTGTATAATAAGAATAAAGTATTCATATTTAATAATTATCAGTGGTCCTTTTTTCTCTCTCTCTATTTATATATATAATATATATATATATATATATAAAGTTTACGATATTATATTTAGATATATGTGTAATGAGTATTTGAATTATGTAAATAAAATATTCTTATGCAATTATTTCCAAAGTTGATTGTAACTTCACGTGTGCTTACAATTAGTTTTTTGAAAAACTGTTGGGTTGTTAGGCCATCCTCCTATCTTTCTCTTTAATCGTTCACCTAAGCGTCAGTATAACATTCACTCTCCATCCATCTACGTTACTTGCTGCTCCATATTTGAACTAATTTGTTGCTATGTGCGCAATACCTCACACACCAATGTATACATTAGAGTTCCCGGCTTTAAATAAAATACAGTATATGATAATCAAGGTTTTAGTTTTAGCATTTTTTAAAATTTTGATTACCGTGACATAGTAGCAATACCGTTATAACAAATAACAAAAGGTTCGATACTGTCTCTCTCCCCTAAAATATTCTGCATACGAGATGAGATGAGGTATAGGTGAGGTAATGATTGGTCTACTAATTATAACAAGTTATATATTGAGTTTAGTTACTGAGACAAATCATATGATTAAAATAGTGTTGAGTCAAATATATATAAATAGAATGGTTTTGGAACGAGGTTACCACATTTGCTTAAATCTGCAATTGTGATCAGTGTTGTGTTGCCTGATGATGGTGCTGGAAAGTAGGCACCGAAACGTCGCCAGTAAACAAAGATATGATAGAACCGCATTTCCAATTGAAGTAAAATGAGTCAACCCGATCAAAGACAAAACAAAATTGGAAATAGTGACAAATCGGATCTTTGTGTAACTACCCGTGTACAGCTACTACCCGCGTACGCAAAACGCGGCATTGATAATCTGAATGCTTACACACCGCAAAATATTGAGTTTAAAGGATTCAGGTGAAATCAACAATGGCGACCGCGCCAAGATTTAGGCTTCCGCTTGCAAACTTCGGTGTGAAATAGCCACAGTTGTGAACCAAAAATTTGACGCCTCTGTTCAAATGCAAGAATTTTCATCAGAAGCATCTATTGTGCACGTGGCTGTCCAGGAATTAGTTGACGGGGCGGTTGCAGTCCAATTAGAATTGCCTGTCGATCTGACGTATTGACAATATAAAAGACGACTGTTGGATCATTTCGGAGTCAGTACTCAGGACGTGCTTTCAGATTTGTACTGACCTAATCTACAGTCGCGTGAGATGCCTATTAATATCGTGGCATCGAGCTGTGTTTGTTCAAGCTAATTGATTCTTAGCCTGTGCTGAAACCGCATGAGGCCATCACGTTTAAGCTGCTGAATCCTACCAGATATATCACAATATGTAGCACACAGAGTGGCCTGAAAGAAAGTACTCAGGCTTGATAATCACCACATTGGCTGTTTCGACACCACGTATGAGTCCCGTTATAACATTCGCCATGTACAAAATACCTTTTTGGTATACTTTGCGGCATAATCTATGAGTCCGGGGTAGACGACGGCAGCCAGGGGATTGGAAGTAAGGTCAATATAAAAATACACCTGATGCGAAGATTACATCGCCTAAAGGACAGCAAAACAGTATAGTGCTCTTAGAGAACGGTCAGTTCAATAGGGGAATAGGGTCCAATATCTCACAAATAACGATAGACGGGCTCATGCCCAAAATATAAGTGCTTTGGATGCTCAGATTTGAAGATCGAGAAAAGAATACCAGCAAAGCACCCTAAAAATTGTTCAGAATCAAATGACCTTCGAAGAAAAAAATGTATGGAAAACGTCGACATACGTAAGGTTTTTTATTAAAAATAATTTTTTAGAACTCTTTAAAAGACAGCCATTAATAATGTAATGAGTTACAGGAATTGTTATTTCAGTAATGCCAAAGACTTACGAGAAAAAATTTTTGTCAGGCATCGGGCGAGTCGATGGTGGCTGCGGCCGAATGGGAGACTGAATTATTAATAAATGAAGATATCCACTGTATGTCTTTTGTTGTATCGAATACTCAGACACCCCTTTTCGGACCTGATTTCATAAGAAAATGGGTTAAGACAATCGATTGTCAAAATAAATTTACATGCCTCTCGAGGCCCAAAAGCGAGAATTTCATCGAGCCTATATGCAGCCCTAAGTTGCTGGAGGCGACCATATGTCTGCCAATAAAACACCACATTCCAACTCTATGATTGTAGCGAATGTCGACCACTTCAAAATAGGGCAAGAATTAAAGAAATGTTACAAACCACCAAAAGTACGTGGCGCTTCTCAAAATAAACTTGCAGCAGCAACTAGGGCAATACAAGAGATGATAGAAGCCCCTTTCTTGAAACATTCTCACTTGTTCTTTGAGCTCCAATAGATTTCGTTACGAAAAAGAGGGGTTTGCTCCTACCGGCGGCTGATTTCCGGCGATTAAACTCGGTGACTATAACAGACCCATACCTCATTCCGGATTTGTGTGATCTGTAATTTTAGCTAGAAGGAGCAAATGGTTTGCCTTTTATGTTTAATAATTACTTTCTTATCAATATAACTTTTAACTTATTTTCAGTAAGTAATTTTCGAAGTTTCGTGTCTGAACTTCAGTTAATTGAGCTATTTGCCAAATTAATTTGTTTTGTTAGCAAACGTTTACCAATTTTTTTCAGATGTAAATTTACAGCTGTTGGTCCAGTATTAATTCCCCCAGCATAACCAGTGAGTTTACCTATAAGTATGTCATGTAATATTGTGAGAATACAAAGATTTCTTTAAATCAAGTTTGCAAGCTTGATATAAACACCAATCGCATTGTATTTCACCAGTCCAGCAATATAATAAAACTACTGCCAGTCGCAGTAACGCGTTTCCATCTTAGATCATCATCATCAGAGTACGACGGCAAACTGACTAGCGAGGATCAAACCGCATTGCATATATATTGAATCAAAAATTATTTATGTGGCTCTCACGAATATTTACTTGACTGTAAATGTTGGCTGCAAAATTTATACGCATTCACGATCATTAACTTTCTGTAGCTATCAGTATATATACATACATAAATATATATATATATATATATATATATATATATATATATATATATATAATGTCCATGCCTTTTAATATTACACAGTATATTTATAATTAGGAAGAAAGAACACATTAATAACAAAGTGGATAAAGGCCAAAACGAGTCAGATTTGTTGCCACTAGCATAACCATTTGAAAACCCAAAATGTATAGATATGTATGATTGTATAAGCATGATTATTATTCACGAACTAATGGCCTCTATCCACTTTGTTATTAATGTGTTCTTTCTTCCTAATTACTATATATATATATATATATATATATATATATATATATATATATATATATATATATATATATATATATATATAGTAATTTCATTTGTAGACACATGAAAAGACTGTGTGAATGAAATGATTCTTGTGATTAATAAAATTTATCTTTCTTTTCGCACATGGAAATGGTGCTACGAATTTCATCATTATATACATACATTAGTCAGAAAAAATTAAACATTGTCTAATATAAAAAGGCAATTCATCCAGTGGAACGGTTTCATCCTAATTGAGATCTCTTCACGTACTGCCCAGAATTTGCTGCGGCCTGGGCTTGAATTGTATTGGTTTATAACTAAATTTACATTTGTATTTTCTAATATGTATATGTGGTTGTTATAGATGGTTCTCAGTACGTATGTATTTAGGTATGCCTGTATGCATGCATTTAGTCAAGTATGATTGTATGTATGCCTTTACGTGGGTGTTTAATTGTATTTCTATATTTGTAAGCGTCCGTACGCTTAAATGACCATCCGTATGTAGAAACGTATTGAATTAATATTTAAAAGCGTCTGCATAACTGACTTAAATACTGTCTGTTGCGGAGAACTAATATATATGCAAATATGTATTAGGTGTTGCGAACCTAGTAGCAAATTAGTTCAGTTGTGACCAGAAGGATAAACCAAAGGCAGCATGAACGGAAAGTATAATCTCATGCACATTCGTTTCGTGCTTACTGGCGACTCATCAGTAGGAGCTGGTATTACGCCCTTTAACCACTATATGTTTGGTGAGAAGTCCGTAAGCACGAAACGAATGAGCATAAGATTGTATTATAATCAAGGTTGCGGTCTTGATATAAACACCTGACCCATTAATTACTTACATATGTCAGTATAAACAAAGAATTGTATAGTGTAAACATATGTAAGTAATTAATGGGACAGGTGTTTATATCAAGACCGCAACCTTGATTATAATAATTATCACCACCCGCGCAACCAATGTTCGTTTGAGCATGAGATTACACTTTCAGTTCATGCTGTCTTTCGTTTATCCTTCTGGTCACAACTGAACTAATTTGTAACTAGGTTCGCAACACCTAATACATACTAACATTTCGAATGTCGCCACATATCAAGGTATATAAATAGAGATCATTGATGCCATGTGCCAATAAATACTCAGTCAGCTATACTATATATATATATATATATATATATATATATATATATATATATATATATATATATATATATATATATATATATATATAGTATCCACCTTATTGGTTGGGCCATGCACTCGGATATCGTCTTGTTCATTATCAGTGTCTAATTTTGCATTTAACTTGTTCATTTGAGCAGTCAGTCCTTAAATCAATGTGTCTGATCCATCAGAAGCCATTTGCAAATGTACCATACACGCTTTATTTTTACTCAATTATATATAGTATTTTGCTCGCATAACGAGCATCGATTTAATAAAACAAATTTACAAATATTAATTAGTTAATGTTCACTTCAGCTCGAAGTCTGCTTTCATAGTTGGGCTGACTGCTTCATCCTTATACGGGCGCTTCTGCCATGAATTTCTGTTGAATTAATGCCCACCCTAGATAAGACCCTTTGTTCGTTCTTTGTCTTAAAGTTGGCTACTGCTACATCCTCTCCTTCCCCTCTCAGGAATTGGCACTGGCATCCTGCTTAAATAATCAAATGCGACAGCTAGTGGACCATCTGGCATGCTAACAAAAGCTTTATTGTACTCTGAGTCCACTCTTTCCACGCGATACGGCCCATCATTGACAGCCTGCAGTGCCATGGGCTCGACCGACTCGACCATGACATAGTCGCCGATAGTAAGGCAAGTCCGCGTCGGTTTCCTTGCATAGCCTCGTCACTGTGTGGCGCCAACATATTCAGTTAACTGTTTCAGTCGCTGCTGAATATCCGTTATGATGCTGCGCTCATGGGATCCTTGGATAACAGGTGCACCTGGTAGTCTAATGTGTCCTCCATAGACCCTGTTTTTCGGAGCGAATCCTGTAGCTGTAGAGACTGTAAAACGCATGGTACGCTCAACCAAATGTAATTTGTCTCTCCACGTTCCCGGGCTGTCGTGGCATGAACATCGCAATACCTCAGTCATCGTCCGGTGTGCGCGCTCAGCCGTCGCGTTGGTCTGCGGGTGATAAGTGACTGTGCAGGAACGCTTTATGTCAAGGTGTTTGCACCACTGATTAAATTCTTTCGACTCAAACTGTGTCCCTTGGTCGGTAACAATAACTTGTGGTGCACCAAATCGACTGAGCCATCGCTCTTCTAAGCACATTATAATTTTGTCTGTTGTGACCTTCTTCAGTGGTACAAAGTCGACCCATCGGGTGAACTTGTCGACCATGGAAAACAAATAGGGCACCCCGCCGCGAACTTTTGGCAGTGGACCTGCCATGTCGGTATGCAGAAACTCGTTCCGTGCAATGGCATTGAAAGCAATCGGATTGATATTTTCTCGTTTTTGTGGCTTACAACGTTGGCATGTAGTACACTGTTGACAATAACTACGAATTTCTTTGGCATGCCAGGCCAATACAATAGTGACTGTAATGTCTCAAGGAATCGCCCGGCGCCAGGTTGTTCTAAAGTTTCAAGCCAAAAGGCCATCAATTCTGTTCTGAAGATTCCGGCACAAACCATTGCACTGTTTGTCGTTCTTTCCGCACCCGCAGGCCGTTCTGTAGGCTCAACGTTTTATATGGTGCGGACACCACTTTGCCGTTTTTTTAATTGTTTGACAATTTCCTGGCACATGGCATCTTCTCCTTGTTCTTAAGAGACTTTTATAAGTGGCAAAACCCGCACAGCGTAAATTCTGCTGAGCGCATCGGCTGCCGCATTCTCGATTCCTGCTCTATGATGAATTGATATATCGTACACTTCTAGTTCTTCAATGGCTCGATGTACTCGTTTCTTCTCAATACTCAATGATCTCCAATGCACTCGCGCTTTGTGGTAGGTAAAGACGTCTTTGTGTCCGACGATGGCAAAATACCTAAACTTCCGTAGCGCCCATTGTACGGCAAGTAATTCCTTTTCTGTGACGGTATAATTCTGTTCCGCCTTAGTTAATGTGCGACTTGTATATTGGGCAGGACGTCCGTCAACTTGTAACACCGCTCCTATCCCAATATCTGACGCGTCTATAACAATTGACATATTACCTACCGGTAAAGTCAAAATAGTTGCATCTATTGATTTCTGCTTGCATAGCATAAACGCTTCTTGAGCCTCCTCCATCCAACGAAACGGTATCTTGGCACTAGTTAACTTAAACAAAGGTTGCTGCGTAACCGCCATCTCTGCGAGATATTGCCTATAGAAATTCACCATACCAATAAAACAGTGCAATTGTTTTCTACTAGTAGGCACCGGATAATCCTTGTTAGGCTTTAAATTCGAATCTAACGGGATACATACTTCCGCTGAGACTGAGTGTCCCAGGAACCGCACTTCCCGACCTATCTGAACTTTTTCTGGATTAAAGTGTAATCGCCATTCTACAGCTTTGGCCAACACCTTCTACAGCCTAACACGTTATTCGTGTTCAGTAGTGGCCCATATAATACCATAGTTCACATAAGCTGTTGTACAAGTTAAGTCAGACACGAACGAGTCCATCATTCTTTGGAAAACTTTTGGTGCGTTTTTAAGACTAAATGGTACCCGGGTGAATTTAAAATGACCTTTGAGTACCTGCACCGATAACATCCATCGGTCTTCGGGCCGCAGGCCTATTTGCCAAAATCGCTATTTAAGATCAAGCGCGGCAAACCATTGGCATCCCGCTAGCTGTAGATAGAAATCACGCGGAGCCGGCGTGGGATACGGGTCAGGTTTAGCCACTGAGGTTAATTGCCGGAAATCAGCCGCCGGTCGGAGCGAACCATCCTTTTTCGTAACGTAAACCATCGGATTTCAAAAAAAGATGATGACGGTTCAAGAACGCCGGCTTCTATCATTTCTTGGGTTGCTCGAGTCGCCGCTGCTAATTTTTTTAGAGAAGCACCATATACTTTTGATGATTCATAACATTCATTTAATTCTAGCCATAGTTTAAACTGGTCGACCGTCAGCCCTGGACTTTCGCTGCAATCAAGCAGTTGGAATATAATGTTGTATTTGGTTTGAAGATTCGTCCACCACCCAGGAAAAAATCTGGTCTCTTCCCGCACCTTAAGGGTACATATAGACAGTATGGAATTTATACTTTCAGGCCTCGATATGCATATACGTCTATATTGTCAGTCTATCATCTTAACCCATTTTCTAATGAAATGAAGTCCAAATACGGGCGTTTGCGTATTCGCTACAACAAAAGACATAAGGTAGATATTTGCATTTATTAACAATTTCGTGTCCCACTCGCCCACAGCCATCATCGATGCGCCCGAAGCCTGACATAAACTTGCTCTCGTAGTTTTTACGTTGTTTAATGGCCACGTCAGTTGTAATACCGACAAACCAGCTCCAGTATCCAATTACATTATTACTGGCCGTCCGTTGAAGAGTTCCAAAATTTTAACTTTAATAAAAATTCATACATTTGGCAACGTTTCCCATACTTCTTTTTCTTCGAAGGCCATCTGATTCGGAATACTTTTTAGGTTGTTCTGCTGGTCTACACTCGATCTACTCCTCGGATTAATAGTTGTGCCCTGATCTCGCCCACCTCTATTTGTGAGATTGTGAATCCCGTTTCCCCACTGAACTGGCCGTTCTCTAGAAGCGGTATATTGGTTTCTCTGATGCTTATATGACGTATTCGTCGAAGCTGGTGTCCTTATATATTGGCATTGCTTCCAGGACACTGACTGTTGCCGTCTGTCGCGTAATTGATTATTATGCCGCGAAGAATTCCAGTACGGTATGTCGCTCCTACCATATGTTGTAACTGGAGCCACGCGTGGACTTGCAGCTGCCAATTTGTTTGTCATCATGGCCAAACTTTGAAAAGCCTGGAGTCTCTCTTCTGGGCCTCCCTGGGCGCTGAATATTGCATCGTATCTGGTAGGATCAAGCAGCATAAACACGATGGCCTCACGCGGTTGCAACCCGGGTAAAGACTCAGTTAGCTTGGAGAACCACCGCTTGATGTATGTCATGGTATCCAGGGGCATCGCACCCAGTATTGGATTGAGGCTGTACAATTCTGAAAACACCTCCTGAGGCCTAGCCCAGAAGTGATTCAACATTCGTCTTTTGTACTCTTCATAAGTGAGGTCGACCAGCAATTCCAATTAGACTGCTACTGTCCTGTCCACTAATTCTTGGGCTCGAGCTAATGCTTCAAATTTTTTGAACCACATCTGTGGCTTTTCCTCAATTAATGGTGTCAGCATGAGTTTAAATTCCGATGACGGCCTGGAAAAATCTCGTCGATTCGGCTGAAAAGGCCGGCATACTTCTTTGTAAGTCCTATTCGGCACGGTCGCCATTATTGTGTCCATCTCTATTGGTTGGGCCATGCACTCGGATATCGTCGGTGTTTGATATCAGTGTATTGTCACGACGAGACTTAATTATGCTTAATTCTGCAGTTAACTTGTTTATTTGAGTAGTCAGTCCTTGAATCAACGTTTCTAACCCACCAGAAGCCATTTGCAAATGTACCACACGTGCTTTATTTTTACTCAATTATATATAGTATTTTGCTCGCATAACGAGCATCGATTTAATAAAACAAATTTTTATAAATATTAATTAATTAATATTCACTTCAGCTCGAAGTCTGTTATTATCATTGGGCTGACTGCTTCATCCTTATACAGGCGCTTCTGTGAGGAATTTCTGCTGAATTAATGCCCACCTAGATAAGACCCTTTGTTCGTTCTTTGTCTTAAAGTAGGCTATTGCTACAGTATATATATATATATATATATATATATATATATATATATATATATATATATATAATAGCGGATCGTCGACTTATTTACGTGCATTAATTCTAATTATAGTACAATCCTCAACGTGTGGTTTCCGCTGACAAAATTCAGGCATCATTTTAATTATCCACAGCGTCACATAAATTTTAGCTAATTTTTATTTGTACACGTAAGAATTAATTTAAAGGTGACATCAGGTGAACATTCATGCGAGGATTTGATAATACGCAGTTATATAGAATAACTATTTCCGTGGACATAGGCATCTTTATTTCAAATTCCCCTTTATAGTACTTTACCAATGCACTGATCTGCTTAATTTGGGTGCTCGAAACCTTTGGTGGATATATAGATAAATTATATGTGTGGTCATCATTAATGGCTGCTTTTCCTTAATTGTCGGGAAATGAAAATGTGTTGCCTCAAATAGTGTTTATAAATTGTGTTACATTATCGATACTGTGAACTAGATATTTCGTTCATTACAAGTTTTCAATTTAAAAATCCTGTTTGCTACAGCCAAACTTGCAATTGGTTAATCACGCTTCCGCAATTGATTGTGGCACTTATCTCATCCCATTCAGTTTCAATACTAATCAAGACTAGCGCCATTTAAACGGACTGATAAATAAATTTTCAACATTTGGTGTTTCCGTATAGTCTCATAGAAAAAAATTACTGGAAAATCGGCTGAACAATATTTTCGGTTGTATTAATAAGACTTATACAAACATATATATATATATATATATATATATATATATATATATATATATATATATATATATATATTTAAATGAACACTGGTTGCTTCGGCGGTGATAACAAATAATTAAATAAAATCTGCGATCTTGATATAAACACCTGTCCCATTATGTACATACGTTTGTCAGTATAAACTAAGTATTGTATAGTGTAGTAAAAGCAATTCAAGCAGTAGACTGGTTTCGTTTTTATTGCGGAAGGGCGGTTAAGCAGATTAGCGAAATTCTCCTAAGCAGACTTGCCCATGTTCGAGTCCTGTCCGCGACAACCCCCGCACAGTGCATGATGAGTTCCCAATAAGGACGAAACAGGTCTACTGGATGAATTGTCTTTACTATACTATAGAATACTAATTTTTTACCGACAAATATATGTACGTAATGGAACAAGTATTTATATCAAGATCACAACCTTGATTTAAATTATTATACAAACATTGACATCGGTTATTAACTGAATTGGTCTGTGATTGCGTGGTCAGTAGCAAGCATTACTTAATTCAAGACAGAACTAAACGATTTTTAGTGTAATATATATATATATATATATATATATATATAGTAACCAATAAAAAATCGTGGAAATCTTGAAATCAGATTACTAGATTTTTAAGCAACATTTGACATGGTATACTAACTAGTATTTCTCTAACTTACATGGTCCTCAAAAGGGAACAATGGAAATCTGTAAACTTAAAACAAAAAACAAAGTGTATTTAACGTTTTGAACATCTGATATGCGCTAGCAAACTTCAATGTTCGTGTGTAATTAAACTTGATTATAATGTTTTCGACATTTTTGGATAATCGAAAATCACTACTGTAAGAATTTCTAATTAAGTTTGCGATCAAATTCTACAACTAACGTTTTAATGAATCAAAATCAATGAGGCATTTCGGAGAGAAAAATGCAGGCCAGCTTTTCAATATTTTATACTGCAATGCGGTTTAATTACCCTTAATCAGTTTTAAGTCGTTTTTTAACCGATCGAAGAATATTAAATGACTGGGTAGCACATGTTTTGGTTATACAAATTAGTTGGCTCGTTTATGCGAATTACTTCAGAGTTTACTATGATTTGTTTTATCCGGCCTTGACTTATTTACCCCTTACTCCGCAGTTTCCTTACTCATCTGTGTCGATAGTGTTCTTACAAAGTTCTCTAAACCATCACATTACGCCATTTCTACTAGGCCTTTAGGATAAATAAGAATAAAATTTAAAAAAGGTAAAATAAAACTCAAACAACCGTCTTTATTACAAAAATATCAAAATTTTACAAAATCTATTTGAACTGGTCTTGATAACAAAAAATCTAAACTGCTGTGGATGAAGTAATATCCGCTGTGTAAAATGCAGCAACCATAGTTTGTGACATTGTGGACTCCCGTGTTATCAGTCAATGGATCTTTAAAAATTCCATGAAGTCTCGATACGAGGTACAAAATTCCTGCCGGCTCGCCTAAAATTAATACTAGTAAACTTATGAGACGCCAAAATAGTCAGTCTAAAATTTTACTTTGAATTTTCTGTAACCAGATAAGCTGAAATGATGGAAGAGTCGTACGCATCAAATATTAGCTGATGTCTGTTCCATCTTATTCATGTAGAAGGTCTGATAAAATTAAAATTTAGTGAAACAAAATTTATTTTTACAATAATCTAATATATGATAAAATGTGTCTTATTTAAAAAAGAGCTGAAAATTTTAAAAATCTGCGTAAGTCGAGTTCCACGATACTATATCAGCAACGTAGAATGCTAATTTCTAATATCGACCAAAGTTAGAAATACGTATTGCAATATATTATCTAAAAAATTAGACGCTTTTTGCCTCGATTGTCTGCTTCCAACCTTATTCAAGGTTTGAGGCGACAATTCGTACGGCTTTGACTAAACATGCTCCCAATAGTTTGAATGAGCACAACCGTACCGGTTAAATTGAAAGAGGCAGCCATGAAATCTATCTTCTATAGTGGCAAACAGAATTTGTGCAATGACTATTGTTATAAAAGCTAAACTACAGTCGTATCTAACCAATTTCATCGATTATATTAATTCACTTGAGCGCTTCGCGTCAATCATATACAAGAGTAAAACACGCGAGATATCATTATCTTTAATCTTCCATATGTCCAATACATTGGAAATCAAGATCTTAACTATGCAGACAATATTTTATTGTTATTCGTCAACGGATAATCTGAAAGGCCACCTTGAATTGATTAGTAATCACCATTTGATCTATCAGTAGGACATGCTCACTCTCAAAATGTACGATATTTCAAGACAACCACTTATCACTCACTTTAACTCCGCGGATTCAAGGGGAGGATTTTGACGTAGTAGATAATTTTTCATATCTTGGCTGCAACATCAATAACTTAGGTGATTGATTGAGGAAGTGAGTATGAGAATCGCCAAAGGTAACGTTTCCATTTTTCACCTTAACTATTTCTGGCGAAACTCTGGTATCTCACTGCTTTAAAGGCCATGTTTCCAGTGCATTTTTACGAACTGTTGTGTACTACGTTAGGGAACTTTTATTCATTAGAAACTGACTTCAGACGCTCACAGGCATCCGACCAGTGTAATTTCAGTATCATAGCACAACAACAATAAAACCACCGACATCCATAGACGTATTTTTGGACTGGTAAACACATGCTCCTTGTGAGAAAAAAAAACAAATAAGTATCCATCATCTGCGCTGGCTTGGTCACATTTTCAATGTGCCTTCAATCTCATTGCCCAGTAGAGCATAATTGTCTAAGCCATTGCCACGCTGACGCAAGAAACAAGTTGGTCAGAAGTTGGCATGATAAAAACAATTAAGGTTAGCTGCAATTGTATTGAGCAATACAAGACTCGTTCGTCTATCAGGATGGGGTTTACGTGCGCATTACAGTTTTTGGGTGGAATTGCTACTCAATATAGCATCGAACCATAATCAGTGGCGATATTGTTGCAGATTTCTAAAACGAAATCATTTATTTCTTATCTTAACTTGGTAAAATTAACTGAGTTTCGGTCTTTTTTGCAAGAAGACACACAGGCAACCGCAAGTACTTTCTCATCGATGCCGCCTTCCTACAGATCTGACTTGAGAAAATGGCTTATCTAGACGTCTGAACAGCATAATTCCATTTCACAAGTCACTTTCTATTTGTATTTGTTTAAGAAGTATTTAAATGTTGAATCGTTTTGCGTAGTGCCGTCCCTCCAGTTGTGGATTTAACCGCATTTTTTTGTGCGGGACAATTGATAGCACTCTGAGGTCGATGAAATCTTGAATGTTGTAGATTTTCAGGTGTATTTGTTCATACCATTTCTCTTGTCTATTTTTATTTGTTTCAAATTTTATCAGCATTAGTTTTATTTACTTTACTTTACTTATGCTCATGTAACAGGAAAAAATCAGTTCTTTACGACAGTCGTATTGCTGTTTGTGGTGACGAGAATAAAAATGATGACGAAACTATTATAGCTACTTCTAAAGAATTCTCCCTATGAGCAACATTTTTATCCACGCAGTTAAGAATACAAAGATTTTAAAACGATATCAATCGCAAGTCATACAATGAATTTAATGAGATAGAAGACATATAATCATTTTTATAATAACTGAATATGCGGGAGGTATAAACACCTGTCCCATCAGGTATCTACATTTGTCAGTATAAACTAAGCATTATGTAATGTTGAAAACGCATTTTATTCAGTAGACTGGTTTCGTTCTTATTGGAAACTCTTCACGTACTGACCAGAATTTGCGGTGGATAGGGCTCGAACCTGGGCACGTCTGCTTCGGAATCTTGTGCTCTAGTTATAAATTGCTTTGCATTACGTGGAACTAATTCAATTTGTTCCATTAATTTTTCATTCTTATAAATATCCCATGTTCATTTTTTTCCGCACCACTGCTGTTTCTCATAATGTGAGCACCATTTATTGATCCCCATGGTTCGTTTCTAATATCAACCTGTCACATGCGGCATAACCAACTGTCTCTAGCTAACAATTGTGCAGCATCCATGCACAGTTCTTCAGTATTATGCCATTTCTGCATCAAGGATCGAGTACATTTCATTTGGTTCATTGTTTTCTTTCGTGTTTTATTGTTTATACACCATACAGTTCCCCGTATAGGTTAAGCCTAAGCTCACATCCGTTTATTATGATATGATTAGCTACTTATAGCTTACGATTTGTGCATTAAAAATAAGTAGTCACCGGTTTCATATCTATAGTACAGATAATTAGTATGCATACCGCAACTTCATCAGTTACGAACTTGACATATTCGCTCACGAATATCATGGAACACAAAGTCGAGCACACACTCGATCGTTTGGTCGTATGGCACACCTCTAATTGACAGTGATACAGTCAGTCCTGGCAACAAACTTAACCTCCCATAATTCATTTGCTATCCAGTGCAATTTTCACACCGCGGCTCTCAAAATATCAGCATGAGGCTCTATTTTGGTTTCACGCGGTGTGACCGACCACTAGGGTTAACATTTGCGTAGCATTAACTAGTGGTTATTTGGCGTCTTATCCTTGAGGAAGCAATTAACGCATAGGAGGATTATTAACCAGTTTCTTAACTGGATTAGAACTCTAACTTACAAAAATAATTAAGCCTCGCCCGGAGGATTTTCCAAAAATTTTCCTTTTTTTCAGAGAGAATATTAATGTAACGGCCCAAATTAATTCACCGACATTTGTAAATAAATTTAAATTAAATTCGCTGGACCAATGAGAGCGCGCAATCTGTAGACCAATTATGTGGGACTTGGGATTTATATAAGCGCGATACAATTATTACGAAAAACGCTCTGATCTGCTCGCTAGCTGTGATTGATGTCGCTTCATATGCAGCACTGACTATCTACGCCGGCTGTCTTACTTGCGTTTACTTCGCTGTGTCACTAACTCGGCTAGTCGCCTGTCACGCCAATCTTCAATTTGCTGTATAACCAGTCATACTTAACAGTTAAATTATTAAACAAATTTGTACATAAGTCAGCCGTCTTTGTTTTGCCCCTAAAAATTCAGCAAGACTAGTCAAGGCCTTCGAAAAGCGATTAACACATACTGCTTCACGAGCATCTACTCGAAGGCTTACTAATACACGAACAGGCACAAAAAGCCAGGGCCTAGAAGGACTTTGTTGAAATTCGCCTCTTCTCAGACATACAAACTCTCACGGCATTTACAGGTGAATTTCTGCTAGGTTCCATTAATTGCCATCAACAGTACTGCTCACCAACTTACCTTTATTTGACTTATTAGTAACCTTACATGGCCCTCCAATCGGAGCCTTACGATTTTATTTTGAAATCAATATCCTTTCGTACTATGTTTTTTTACACGAAGGTAATTAGCTGAGTGGTCGGCACCTAAACAATTGCGCTGATGAACAGAAAAGCATTTTATAAAACGTTCAAATTTTGTTATAAACACTTAATTTGTGCTGTCGCGGTACTAAACTGGAAAAGAAATAATGTTATTCAGAAAAACGGTTCGTGAATTTTTTAAAGATTTATTAAAGTTGTTTTACGCGCCAGTGAAATAAATTTTGCTTCGTAAAAAGTTTTTATTTTGTTTTTCATTGTATTAATACTAAATGAATTTAATTTGTTTTATTGCAATTTTCTGTTCATCATATTAAAAAGGTAAAGTTATAACGCTTATCTAAGAAACATTAGAAGTTTTATTTGCAAAGAACTCGTCACATGTTGTTCAGATTCAAGTTTTGAGAGGTTTTCCGAACCACATAGAAAAATCGAGAACCAGAAGATAAACAACTCCGGCCTGCCAACTCGTCGCCTGCACCGTCCCATTCAGTCATCGCAACGAACATCCGGTTCTTTACCAAAGTCAATCCGAGGGCAGCGTTACGGCTCTTCATCGCATTGTCAGCAAGGAAATGTAAACGTGTGTTTCTAATATGCAATCAGTCATCCACAATCCGATAAATCATTGTAAATGGGGACAGAACTAGAAATTGTTTCAGAATATATCAAGATGGTTACGTGATTGAATTTACACGGTGGCCCACCGGTAGCTTACCAAGGATCAACGCAATGCCGGCTGCTACTGATGATTCGCCAGTAAGCACAAAACAAATTTGCACGACATTGTACTTTCTGTTCATGCTACCTTTAGTTTATCCTTCTGGTCGTATTTGAATTACTTTCTTATTATGTGAGCAACACTATACACAATTGCCTAACGTTCTGCTTTGATTTATTCATATTGGCATAAACAATCTCCCAAATGTACGTGGTTTTCGTTATTGCATGTCATGGAAATATGGCTTCAAGTAATACCATTAACTAGCCAAGATGTGGAGACCATTACCTATTTGTTCTTGCTACATTGGGCGGCAAGATTTGGAGTAACATACATAATAGTCACTGACCAAGGCGTAAATTTCATGACGCACAGATTTGTTCCCTGGAGTTGATGGGCGAAGAACTACAGCGTTCAATCTTAATAAGTGTTACGGCCTTGGGGAGACATGTCTGAAAAGACACTGTTCAGTCGACGTTGAAGCCGATGCATACCAGACCTCATCCGATAATCAAGCATGATATGAAGTTATTCCATATTAATTAATTATAAACCAGTGTCCTTTGACAGATTGCAGCCTGCAATGGAGTTCCGGAATAGGACATTAATATGAAAGGGTTGTGATAACGTTCACGAGCAGGGGCCATTATATTGAAAAGAATCAACGAGCACTTTAATGTCTAAGGAGTAATCTGATATGACAGGATTTACATTAAAGCACACTCAAGACACGAACTCAAGACACCGCTCACGAGGTCGATTTAAATTTGCGTTCTAATACGCAATTTTATATTTGACCCAAATGACGTCATTTTTAGCGGTTGATGACAAATTACGTCTATATCTACGGAAAGTTTACTTTTTTTTAATTACTACACTATTTTCGGTTTAAAATTCATGTTTATTGGTGTTCGTAACGTTAGATTAAAAATAATATTCATTTACGTAATGTGAACTTGGCAGAATGTTTGAGGTCGTCATATAAAATGCGTGATCAACACGCATCTTACAAACTTGTTTATAAATACAAAAAATTCTTAAGTGGATAAATGTGCATAACAAACGTTTTTCAATGTAAAATTTGTTTGAAATCAACAGCCGTTTTCACTATTTATCAAGAAGCTAAGTGATTGATTGATTTTCTTTGAAATTCTATAAACGCGCGGTTTGATATGGTTCCAATTTTGTTGCAAAATGACTTTTAAAATATCGTTGTGGACCTTCATAATTCAGTCAAATCGCTGAAGGATGAAAATAACGCAATCAGGAATAAAATTTCCAAATTAAAATCTGAGGTGGGTCTATACGCAGCAAAATTGGAGTTAGCTGAAAAAAGAAATGATAATTCAAGCTAAAGAATTTGCGAATTTTCTGACGCGCTAGATTTGAAAATAGATAAAATAAAGGTTTATGTACAGTCATGAGTAGAATTGGCAGAAATATTAAAAAACACAGATACATAATCTAAAACTAATAAATCTGGTGAAGAATTTCTAAATATATTAAAGAATACAGTCTTAGATCGTTATGGTAAACAAGACCAGTTATTATTAAACCTTGATAAAAATGCTGATCCAGGGGATTCAGAAATATTGAATGATATAATCAATAATAAAGCGGAAGCCGATATAACAAAATGTTGCAGGGTGGGAAAAAGATTTTATCTTCAAAACCTCTCGTTGTAAAATTATCTAAAAGACCTACGAATGTAAAAATCCAAGCAATTTACAGAAAAAGGGTGAATACTTCAATTTTCACAAGATATATATAGGAGACGTGATATCGAAAGGAAATTAGCAACAGCAAAAAAGTTGAAGTATAATCCGGATCAGAGATCATCAAATCCATAGAAAGCAAGCACAAGGAGTCCGCCAATTGCCTCGAAAATAACAAAAAACTAAGTATCCCTATTAAATATTGTGGAGAATCTAGGGAATAAAGGTTTGGTTATAAAACCCAACAAAAGAACTATAATGAAACCAACAGAGTTAAATCATTAAATATTGAAAATAATATAGACAAGTCATACGTTATGTATACATTATTTTATGTCAATTTTCGAAGGACTAAGAACAAAAATTTTGTTGCTGTATAATTTTATAAAATGTAAGGATTTTTATTTTCTAATATTGGCTAAAACTTGGCTCAGTGAGGAAATTGAATATAATGTATTTGAACTGCCTTATTATTTATTTATTTAGAAAAGACAGATCATTGGATAGAAGAGGATGAGGAGTACTTATTTATAGTAAATTTTTGTTAAATGCGAAAATGTTACATACTAGTGAACAAAGTACTGTCATTGATTTTATATCTATACAAATTGATAATTTGATCTGAACAGCAGTTTACAGCCAACCGTTTTCCTATGTAACTGATGATGTAATTTTTACCAATTCTTTACAAACTATTTTGGACTGTCATGGTGAGCGATTCTAATAAAATGCATGACTGAATTAACCAATATTGCACTAATCATGATCTAAAGCAAATTATAAACGAATCAACTAGAGATTCAGAATGCTTAGATCATGTATATTTAGAAATTGAATCGGTTAAGTGGCATAGCTATAACGTTGTAAATTACTTTTCAAAATTGGATAACAAAAAGATTATTTTAAAATGGAACAACTTGAGTAGCAATGGACAGAAACTTACTTTTGATAACACACTCGTGCAATGTTCCAGAATTCACTGGAATCTTTTCAGAGGATTAAATGTAATGCTTGATTATGAATGTGCTGACCTTATGAACACTTATGAATTAGTTTATTCTGTTTCAAAGTTATTATCTAATATATTTCATATGTCTATGCTTACAGATATCATTCCGAAAAGAATTGATAGAAAATTATGTTAACTAAGAATTAAACTGGATAATATGCTGAAATGTAGTCTTATCAAAATTATTAAACTATGAGATTAGATTTGATCGATAATGAAATAATTCATCACTGCTGATAATCCATCAAAGATTAGAAAGAATCATATTAAGTAAACTAAAAAGCAATCCTCGACGAGGAACCAAACTCCCAAATAATATAAGGAGAAATTAAAGCTCATATTACCGGTGGAAAAACTGAGTATGAATTTCTCTGTAAATTGGAGGAATTATTTGGTAGTTTGATATGTAATCCACAGAAGGAAAGCAATATTATGGATCTAACTAGTCCTTCGGCCAACCAGGAACCAGGACCTGTTATTGACAGTGATGCATTGATAAAATTTATATTAAAAGTAAAATCTAAAAAAAAAAAGATCACATGGGTACATCGATTGATAGTCTATTTCAATTACCATTAATTTTTCTGAATGCACTCCGCATTTGAATAAACAGTATTTTGAAGGTTGGAAAAATACCAATCGATATTCTAACGATCGTAGCTAAACCGCTGCCAATGGTAAGCAGGCTAATGTGTGCCAATGATTATGGACTAAATTTTACTATCCCTTCATTATTGAAGACAATAGTAAGACTGATACTAGGTCATACAGAATTTATGTTGCCGATTGAGTTTGATACAAGCCTACACAACTTACGAAATAACGATCGCAATTACTAATATACTTTCCATGTGGAAGCATGCAATTACATTCGATGATAAAAAAGGGGATGCATTAATTGTCATTATAGATATCTCAAAAGCTTTAGTTTCTATATCTGTGGATGTTATTTTAAAGGCGATTAATTCATTGAATATTGATCCGAATATTTTTAAACGACTAAGGCATTATTTAAATAATAGAAGAATGAATATTCAGGTAAATGCTTTGAGATCAAGACCGCTAAAAGCAACAAGGCGCAGGCTTGGGACCAATTTTATTTAAAATAATATTTGCACATTTGCAAACAAAGTTCCTTAATGGTTGAGTTTGCAAATTTGCTGATGATTTAAAAATCATATTTCCAAAAGATCAAAAAGTTGTAGAGTTCTCTAAGAGTAACGTTACATTAGATCTGTATGACTTGAGTAGGTATTTAATAACGTTAGAGCTAGGAATAAACAGTAAAAGAAGAAAGCAATAAAAATGGGTAATAAAAAAGAATTTAATCATGTTTAATTTTATGATGCTGTGAATAATGATGTTTTTGAGATCAAAATTCCTTAAGAATGTATAGCTTCTGCTGGGAGACATTGAAAGAAAATTTGGCTGCGCTAAGAACAGATGGGTGCTAATAAATAGATTATCTTATTGAAAGATTTAAAATTAAAAATGTATATTACTTGGATTAGGCCGATACTGGAATATGCCTGTTTTGTCCACCTATGTTGGATGGTCCACGTACTCGTATGTCTTCCGTATTTATTATTAGCGTATCGTCTAGACGAGCCTTAATTATGCCTAATTCTGCAGTTAAATTATTCATTTGAGAAGTCAATGCCTGAATCAACGTTTCCAACCCATCAGAAGCCATTTTAAATGTACCACAAATGCTTCATTTTTACTCAATTATGTATAGAATTTTGCTCGCACAACGAGCATCGATTTAATAAAACAAATTTACACAATTAATTTATGTTCACTTCAGCTCGAAGTCTGCTTTTCTCATTGGGCTGACTGCTTCATTCTTATACGGACGCTTCTGCGAGGAATTTCTGTTGAAATACTGTCTGCCCTGGATAAGACCCTTTTTTCATTATTTGTCTTATAGGTGGCCATGGCCACATCTTCCCCTCCCTCAGGAATCGGCTTTCGCGCTCTGCTTAAACGATCCAGTGCAACAGCTCGTGGTCCATCGGGCAGGTTAACACAAACAGTATTGTGCTCTGCGTCCACCCTCTCCACGCGATACGGCCCATCATTGACAGCCTGCAGTGCCGTGGGCTCGACCTTCGCTACCATTACATAGTCGCCGACCTTTAGGCGAGTGCGTGTCGGTTGCCTTGCATAGCCTTGTCGCTGTGTGGCGCCTACATATTCAGTTAACTGTTTTAGTCGTTCCTGAATATCCGCTATGGTGCAGCGCTCATGGGATCCTTGGATTACCGGTTCACCTGGCATTCTTATGTGTCCTCCATAGACCATGGTCGTTGGAGCGAATCCTGTAGCTGTTGAGACTGTAAAGCGCATGGCCCGCTCGACCAAATGTAATTTGTCTCTCCACGTTCCCGGGTTCTCGTGGCATCAACATCTCAGTACCTCTTTCATCGTCCTATGTGCGCGCTCAGCTGTCGCATTGGTTTGCGGGTGATAAGTGGCTGTGCGGGAATGCTTTATGTCAAGGTCTTTGCACCACTGATTAAATTCTTTCGACTCAAACTGTGCGCCTTGATCGGTAACAATAACTTGTGGTGCACCGAATCGACTGAGCCATCGCTCTTCTAAGCACGTTATAATCTTTTCTGTTGTGATCTTCTTCAGTGGTACAAACTCGACCCATCGGGTAAACTTATCGACCATGGAAAACACATAGGACTCGCCGCCGCGAGCTACCGGCAGTGGACCTACCAGGTCGATATGCAGAAACTCGTTCCATGCAGTGGCATTGAAAGCAATCAGCGTGACTTTTTCTCGTTTTTGTGGTTTACAACGTTGGCATGTAGTGCACTGTTGACAATAGCTACAAATTTCTTTGGACATGCCAGGCCAATACAATCGTGACTGCAATGTCTCAATGAGCCGCCCAGCGCCGGGATGTCCTAACGTTTCATGCCAAAAGGCTATTAATTCTGTTCTTATAGATTCTAGCACAAACCATTGCACTGTTTGTCCTTCTTTCCGCACCAACAGGCCGTTCTGTAGACTCAACGTTTTATATGGTGCCAACACCACTGTGCCGTTTTTTAACTGATTGACTATTTCCTGACATGTAGCATCTCTTCCCTGTTCTTCAGAGACCTTTATAAGCGGCGAAACCCGAATAGCGGAAATTCTGCTGAGCGCATCGGTCGCCGCATTCTCGATTCCTGCTCTATGATGAATTGATATATCGTACTCTTCTAGTTCTTCAATGGCTCGATGTACACGTTTCTTCTCAATACCTAGTGATCTCCAATGCACTAGCGCTTTGTGGTCGGTAAAGACGTCCATGCGTCCCCCGATGACAAAATATCTAAACTTCCGCAGCGCCCATTGTACGGCTAGTAATTCTTTTTCTGTGACTGTATAGTT